>JAJHUR010137606.1:0-26185 GCA_027495735.1 Lutjanus campechanus | reverse complement strand
TCACACAGGGGAGAAACCAACCATGCAGCATATGTGATCACATGCTGATGTGATCACAAATTCAGATTTGTGATCACATCAGATTCCCTCAAATCGCTCCTATCACAAAACACAAGGGTGTTTGTGAGAGCAGCAGAGGTAAATGAAACAGCTTGTTGAGCCAGTTTCTTCCAGCAGGATTGAAGTACTGATGGTAAGACTTGGCTCAAGACTGTCAAATCAGTTCAAAACTGTGCAATCATTTGATCTTTTTTTTTTTATTTCAGATTTTATTTTTATATGTTTTTGTTTTACTAGAGGTGTGCTTTTTAGTTAAACTGGACGTGTTAAATTTTATAAATGTAATAATTTATAAGTTAAATTTTATTATTATATAATTCATATTTATCACAATATATAATCAGATAATACTTTAAGTTTGAAGAGTATCCTGATAATGATTGAAGCATGAACTTTAACATTAAACAAGTCATTAACTTTAGAATGTACTTAATATCAAAATAATGTGTTATTATAAAATATAAAAAAATGTGCAACACTAACTGCAAACATTTAGTTTAGGATAAACTTCCTGATTTAAAAAAAATAAACCTTAAGTAGCTCACATTAATGCGAGAGCTGTGACTGTATGGATCTTTTCTTATCCTAGTGGAAAAGTGATGTATTCCCTCAGGATTGTGGTTTACCGTGACTCTCCATATAACAATATCCTTCAATAGAGTCCAGTAAAACTTATTTATTTGAATAGTATAGCGCCTCTAAGAAATAGGACAGTACACAATGTATGTGCATAGCCTGTGTGATTGAGATAGTGAAGGAGAACAATTGACAGACTAAGTGATGGTGCTGCTACGTGTCTGGCAATAAATGTACAGCTCAGGTTACAGTGTCTCAGTTAAACACTGCTGCCTCTCAAGACCAAGAAAATCTCATCTGTTGTTTCCCAAGCTCTGCAATTCAGCCTTGAACTTCAGTGTCTTTTTTGCAGAGGTGGTAAAATAAATCCATGATGACAAATCCAGCGCTGAATGTGTTATGTTATTATGTGTTATTATATGCTATGGTTAGTTATCCTTTTTTCCATGTTGAAAAGTGTTTTTGTTGTACGCATGTTGTTAACTGTCCATGTGTACTCTAGTGATGCCTTGGGTTGAGCCTGTCAGCCAGTCAGAGGCAGTGTTCCAGACTTCTTGTGTTTGACAAATACATTTTGCAAAGGAATCAAATGAGATAAACTACAAAATAAGATTTGTGGTGATGACAGTAATGTGGTCAATCCCATCATAGGTGTCACATGACCTAATTGATAGACACAATACTTGTTAATATCGATATGCAAACATCTTGTTTTTGTGTCACTTTTGGTGACAGATGGATCTCCTGGCACACAGGCTCCATGAGAGTGAATGGCATGAACAACAGTCGGGTAAGCTTTAGTGTTACTCCTCTCCAAGATCGATGTCAACAGTTGTGTTGAGCTCATTTACTGATGTGGTCTCTCTCTAACGTTAGTCTGTCTCGCTAAGCTGACATTAAATGGAAAGTCACCTCTCATTCTCTCTGTGACTTGCTCTCTGTGTTCTGTAGCTTTGTGAGTCTTTCAATAAAAAACACGTTACATTTAAGGCCACTGAGGGGCGAATGGGGAGAACTTGTTCGGACTCGTGTTCTTGGCGACAACAATAAACCAATGTCCAATACGCTAATTTCTATGAGTGCGGTGACCCATTTATTTTCACACATGCTCACCTTCACACAAGTTAAACATTACATGTTTATAATTAATCTCAGGCAAGTTTCCATTTAACCGCTTCAGAGTCCATCACAGGTAGGTGTCCATTTAACAGTTTTAATTCCAACACAGTACAAAACCTTCCATGCTGCCACACGGTCAAAAAACTGTTTACTTGTCCTGGTTCACACTTGCTGCTCATCACATGCACCTTCCCTAAATTAACTGCATTTCTGTCCTAGTGCTCCAGACTAGACTGCATTTCTGTTTACATATGATGGCCTCTGTATTAATTAAACAAGAAACAAAACAAACAAAAATATTACTGTGGCTCCAACATGCCTGATAAACTTGAGAGTGAAATCCAATCCAGTTTGATAAATGCCAGCATGCAACAGTGTTTACAAACGGCAGCTCGGAAAAGAAAATTGCATCGTACATGGACATGAGTTCATATGCTCGTTCACAAAATAATATACCTCTTCATACCTGCTTACTGCCCATAGCAGCTATTTTACAGACTGAGAGATAAAACACAAAGCCTAATGCTCATTTACAATAATTGTGTAAATTCAACTTAGAATGTGCCAGACACCAATTCTCCCTTGAGAACATGGCCATGGCAGGTCAGTCACCTAACTCAGGCACCCTGAGGGTGTGTTTTAGGTGAGAACATTGTTGGACATTAACGACATAATTGAATGAACTGTATGACTGGCATAATGATATTTACCCTGGTGTCCACTAGATGGCAGCAGTGTCTCACAGAACTAGATTCAGAAATCCAACTTTTCCACTTGTTTTATGAGCATTTCTGCTGATTTTTGTGTTGTGAGTTTCTGTTGAAGGAACAGTTCAAAAAAAGTCAGGATTTATTAAGTCATCTAATCTTTTCGAGTGTTCCTTATTGAGATTGACAATTCAATAAAAATGACAAAAAACTGTCAATATAAGACTGTTATTTTTAAATCATTTATGGCTCTGTTCATGGAATAGTTATATATTTTTACATCTTTAAAAAAATGTTTTATTGGTTGTCTGGCTATTAATCTAATTAATGTCTGGTACTGTTCTGTGATTGTAAGTAAATGTTCTAATACTAGAAATATTCCAATTGCACTGAAGCCCTGCATTAAAAGTTAAATGAGATAAATACATTTGATCCATTTTACCTTATATTATTATCATTATTATTATTATTATTATTATAAATAAATATTAACATATATGCATTTAGACTTTTTTTTCTTTTTCTCCCACTGACTGCTCTTTCCTCAGTAAAGTTATTTGGATATTTTATTAACACTGATTAAATTTACCTTCAATAAACTGCCTCTAATCTCCCGCACACTTATCCCAAAGACTAAAGCACACCTCACTGTACTGCTAGTATTTCACATCTAAATGTATCGTACAAATTCACACTGCTGCTGAACAGTCGAGTAACGCTTCAGATTTAATGTAATACAATTATTGTAAACAACGGGTTGGCTTTTATTTTGAAAATCAGCACGGAAGTAGTACGTGGTAACGGTGGCAATTGTATGCCGTGATTAATAAGGTGTGTAGGGGCGAACATGCTAACCTTTACCTTTATACATCATATATGTTACCATACGATTAAATGGACGTGAAGCAGCAGCGCCCGTGTGTTTGGATAAACGTGCTGACGCGGACTTTGTGAAAACGTTCGAGATGTTGCAGCTCAGACTTCTCTCCTGTTAGCCAAGAGTGCTAACGGAAGTTAGCTTTGCCTGTTGCAGGAAATAGACGGAGCTCAGCCTCACAGCGCTACATGGAGCAGCTTCATCAGAGACCAAACTCTTATTTTTAACACGTAGAGCTGTCTCAGACTTTGTGCTGGTCTTTTTATTTGAACATGTTTAATATCTGAATTATCTCCTGGTGCCCCTCGAAGCTAGTTTGCGTCTGGATGTAGACGGAGCCGAACGGGATCTATTTTATGAACACAGCGCACGTCAGAGAGACCAAAGTGTTTCAACGGAGTGAATCTGCAGAGAACTAAATATGTCTAAAGCAGAGAACGAGGAGGAACAACACAAACTACGGGACGCTGTTTTCAACCCTGAAGTCCAGTTACACAGAGCAGGTTTGCACAATTTCTAAGCCATCATTACAGTGCTTTTTAAAATAATCAATGCTAATTGGTCAATGTATTATTATTATTATCATCATTATTCTTATTATTATCGTTGCTATTATTATTGCAACAATACACAATGTATAACAAATCATTGTTATGAATAACAGCCCGTTGCTTTGGACGCAATTCTGATTATAGACTTTTTTCAGGTTAAAATTTTGTGAGAAATTATGGATTTCTTTAAAGTGAGCGTGTCATTATTGATAAATAAACCCCAACAGGGTGGTGCAGGACAGGTCTTGAAGCACACTGATGACCTGCTCACTGTACATCATCTCCTACATAAACAGATTTAGGACTTTACGGCTGCAACTAACATTTATTTTCACCATCCATTAATCTGTCGATTATTTTATTGATAAACCGATTATTACTTGGCCCATGAAGTGCCAGAAACAAAAACAATGTCAAAATATAATCAAAATATCCACAAATACATTTTTAATTGGTTAGATTAATGAGTGATCATTAACATCCTTACATCTAAATGTGTGTTACCGCAGTGTTTTGTTTTTTAGTTGTATGTGATGTTTTCTTTGGTCTGTTTGTGATCAGATCACCTGATTGGCTACTAAAATGCAGACGAAAGGATATTAATTAAAACTGTACTCAGTACTCAACTACGGGTTAAGAGATAACTTAGTAGATTACATCTTGTAATGAATAGTTAAGTACAAGTAAAAGTGCAGACTTCAAAATCTACTCAAAAAAAAATCACAAATACTCAAAGAAAAAAACCCAATTACAGTAATTTGAGTATTTGGAATTAGTTACTTCCACGCCTGGTGTCTGCAGTGGTGGTCTGCCACTCATGTTCCACTAACACAAGTCATTTTTTGTTTTCTGAGATGTATATTATTCTCCACAGATGTCCAGCAGCTGTTGGTGAGTAAAGGAGAGGTTCCCCCTGTGCAGCAGCATTGGAGCCCCAGTCTGGACCAGAAGGATCCACCAGAGCTGCCACACATTAAAGAAGAACAGGAGGAACTCTGGACCTGTCAGGAGGGAGAGCAGCTTCGAGGGCTGAAAGATGCTGATATCATGAAGTTCACAATCACCACTGTAACTGTGAAGAGTGAAGATGATGATAATGAAGAGAAACCTCAGGTCTTACAGTTTCATCCAAGACAAACAGAAGAGAACAGAGGTCCAGAACATGTGAAAACAGAGTCTGATGGAGAGGACTGTGGAGGATCAGAACCAGCCATGAATTTTAAGCCATGTGGTTATTTACTAATGGGTACTCACGACAAGACATCACACTCCTCTGAACCTGAAACACAAACTATTGGACACTTTTATCAGCCAGACGACCAATTACACAGAGCAGGTTTGTACAGTTTTATTGTTATTCTCACTTTTAACTGCTGAGAAACCAGCTGCCAGTAAAATACTTGTGCATAAAGAAAATAACATAAGTAAAAATTAGAATCTAAGACATAAATAGAAAAAAGGAGAGATCTGCACACCAAAAAGCAATGTTTTGAGCTCAATGCTCTTCCCCAGACTGCTTCTAAAACATGGCAGATATCTGAAAATGCATGTAGGAATTTCCAGATGTGTGTGGAGTCTTTTTTTTTTTTTTACCATTTGTTACTGACATTAACACAGTAAAAGGGTCAATTCAACAAACTCATTTCACTACCTCAAGTTGAAGCTCCCAGCTGAGGACAATGAAAGCCAAATATTTATTAAGTACAGCTTAATGGCTATTGAGAGTTAAATAACCAAAAATATTATTTAGTATTTTCTCATAACAACAAGAACATTGTTACAGCAGAAAACCCTGAAGTATCATGATAGTATTCTAGGGTCTGCTTGCCTCCAATTTTGTTGTGTAAACATAAAATGTATTACTTTGTAAAAGAGGTAGAATGTCAGTTCTGGTACTGTGAACGTAGAAACACATTTAAAAAAAATATTTAGAAGTAGCCATCCAGCTGGCAGACACGTGAAGGTTTACAGTTTTCTAAAACTTGTATGTATTTTTTTTCTCCACAGACATCCAGGAGCTGTTGATGAGTAAAGAAGAAGTTCCCCCTGAGAAGCAGGAGGGGAGTCCCCATCTGGACCAGGAGGACCAATTAAAGCTGCTAAACATTAAAGAGGAACAAGAGGAACTCCGGACCAGTCAGGAGGGTGAGCAGCTTCAAAGGCTGGAGGAGGCTGATATCAACAAGTTCAAATTCATTCCTGTCCCTGTAAAGAGTGAAGAAGATGATGATGAAGAGAAATCTCAATCCTCGTTCAGGCCTGTCCCTGTGAAGAGTGAAGATGATGAAGAGAACCCTCAGTCTTCACAGCTTCATCAAAGACAAACTGAAGAGAACAGAGATGCAGAACACATAAAATCAGAAGCTGATGAAGAGGACTGTAGAGGATCAGAACCAGGCAGAAACTTAAATTCAGATAGTCATTTACAATCACCTTATGACGAGACATCTAACTCCTCTGAACCTGAGACTGATGACAGTTGTGATTGGGAGGAGAACAGAGAGACTCAGTCAGAGTTGTGTAATTCTGGAAAAACATCAATTAGCTCATCTGAAAGCACTGCACCCTCTGGTGAAAAGGGACATCTGCAGAAACAGAAAAGAATCAAAACAGGAAGCAAATCTTTTAGTTGCTCAGTTTGTGGTAAAAGGTTCACACAACGTGGAAGTCTTGATAGACACTTGACTGTTCACACAGGGGAGAAACCATTCAGTTGTTCAGTGTGTGGCAAAAAGTTCACACAACGTGGAACTCTGAATCGACACTTGACTGGTCACACAGGGGAGAAACCTTTTAGTTGTTCAGTTTGTGGTAAGACATTTGCACAACAGGGAACCCTGAAACGCCACTTGACAAGTCACACAGGGGAGAAACCATTTAGTTGTTCAGTTTGTGGCAAGAGATTTGGAGAAAAGGGACATCTGAGACGGCACTTGATCATACACACAGGGGAGAAACCATTCAGTTGTAATATTTGTGAAGAAAGATTTGCACAAAAGGAACATATGAGACAACACTTGACTGTCCACACAGGGGAGAAACCATTAAGTTGTTCAGTTTGTGGCAAAATGTTTACACATCGTGGAACTCTTAATCGACACATGATTGGTCACTCAGAGGAGAAGCCATTCAGTTGTTCATTCTGTCATAAAGGATTTATTGACAAAGGAAATCTGAAAAAACATATGACCATCCACACAGGGGAGAAACCATTCAGTTGTTCAGTTTGTGGTAAAAAATTTGCACACCATGCAAGTATGAAAATACACTTATTAATCCACACAGGTGAGAAACCATTTAGCTGTTCAGTTTGTGGTAAATGGTTTCCACAGCGTGGAGCTTTGAATCGACACTTGCCTCTTCACACAGGGGAAAAACCATTCAGTTGTTCAGTTTGTGGTAAAGTATTTGCAGAAAGGGGATATCTGAGACGACACATGAGAATCCATACAGGGGAGAAACCATTTAGTTGTTCAGTGTGTGGTAAATGGTTTACACAACGTGGAGCTCTGAATCGACACTTGTCTGTCCACTCAGGGGAGAAACCATTCAGTTGTTCCGTTTGTGGCAAAGATTTTGGAGAAAAGGGATGTCTAAGACGACACATGAGAATCCACACAAGGGAGAAACCTAACATGCAGCATTCGTGATAAAAGTTTCACTTGGGTCACTCTCACCAAGAAACACAAGTGTGAGAGCTCGAGAAATAAATGAACCAGCAGAGATGCTTGTTGAGCCAATTTCTTCCAGCAGGATTCAGAATTAGAATCAGAAATACAGTTGTTGACGTTACAATTCTCAGTTCTCAGATTAAAGTTCTGATGGCAAGACTTGGCTCCACACTGATCACTTCGAAACTGTACAAAATAAGTCATACTGAAGCTTGTTAGCAAAATGTGAAGCCACATAATCATTTAAATTTCATTTTTATTTTTGTATACATTTTTGTTTCCCTAGAGCTCTGCTTTTATTTGAGCAATATGGGTAATTACTGCAAAAAATATAATCTTAATGTTTTTTCCCATATTAACCAGTAGCAGTATTTATCACAATCTATAGTTTGATAGTACTGGAAGTTGACAATTATCCAGATAATGACCAAAGCATGACAAAACTGTAGGGTTCATTAGTTAACTTTAGAATGTGGTTTATTAACTTAACAAATGATTAATTTAAAACATAAAATAATACAGTTAAAAAGATGCATTGAATGACACATTGATACTAGGTCAGTGATAATATGGATATTATCCCAATGGAAAGGCAACATATTCCACTGGATGGTGGTTTCCGATGACTGCTCAAATATTTACATTCTACTGGACTTATTTGAAGAATACTTTTATAAGAGTAGTGTAGCTCCTTCAGGGCAGTACATAATGTGGGTGCATTGCCTGTGTGATTGAGATAGTAGAGGAGGGCGATTGGAAGATTGAGAGTGACAGTGCTGTTAGCAGAGCATGTCTTTTATTTACAAACTGCTGGAAAAGTGAAAGGAGTTGGCCCCAAAATAAGCTGAGCAGGGAAGGTCAACAATAATGTTACCTTTGTACCTACAACATTAGTTCCGATGCACTTGTATTCCTTTCAGGAGCTTTGTAATCGAGCCTTGAACTGCAGTCGTTTGATGGAGATGTGATCAAATAAAAGAATAATGGTAAGTCCAACACTGAATGTCTACTCTGGTCATTTATTCATTTTTCAATGTTGAAAACTGCTGTTGTTTGCATGTTGTTATCTGTCCACTGCCAATCCCAAAATGCCTTGGGTTGAATCTGTCCACCAATCAGGGGCTGTGTTTCATACTTCTTGTGTTTAACAGTACTGATCTTAATGTATGGTGCAGTGGAATAACATGGGACTGACTGGTCACAAGAAAAGAAAAAACACTTTCTGTTGTGTTACTCTCCAAATATCACTAATGTGAAGTTGATGTGTTAATGCAGTTTCTAATTTGTCTGTCTTACTAAGCTAAAGTTAACTGGACAGCCACCTGGACCTGCCTAGCTGGCTACTTTTGCCCACTAGCTGGTTGCTTAAGCCCTGTACATCCAAACTGAAAATAATCACAATCTGAGTCTGGAATGTCCCACCAACTGAAGTGACAAAGAGTAAAGTTTGACAGTGATTAAATTAGTAACCATGACAGGTAAGGCCTACTTAAATTGTTTCTACACCAAAGTAGCTTTTATATGCAGTTTTTCAATGCAGGTAATGCATTTATGCATTTGCTTTTCTTCTGATGAAACCCTGACATTTCTTGCTTTGTTGCTTCATAATAAAAGCTTTTAAATAAGAAAAAAACACTTTTATTGTGAATAAGTTATCAGAAGTAACATGTTTCTACGCCAGTCACATGCTGAACTAAAATATGAAAATACTAAAGTGTCTAAACTAAAATGTGCTACAGGCTTTTTGTGAATCTAAATGGTCTGATATGATTCTTCTTGGGAGACTTGGCAGAATTTTGGCCCCATATCTCAACATGTGCTGTTTCTTTTGCGGGACACTTATGCACATATAATACATGTAGAAATCAATACTTTAAAATGTAATTTTCTCTACAGTGTGAGAAACATAATTTAGCATAATTCTGAAGTACTGCAGGAATATCTCCTTAATGATCGGTATGATGATGTTTTCCCCGATGTCCACTAGATGGCAGCAGTGTATCACTCTACTACACTCAGAAACAAGTAAATACAGTTATCATTATGATTCATTCACACACGCATAAATTTAATTGGGGTAGAATGAATCCTCTGTGGAGACTTTTTTTTTTTTTTTTGGCAAAATGTGTATTTCATAACTGCAACTGCATTTTAGTTGCAAATGTTTTGGTAAAATTTAGAATCATTCATATAACATTAAACAGCTGGAACCCCTTCAATCATGCAATCACATAAATGTTGGAATGATTCATAAACATAAACATAAACTCCTCCTACCAGGTAAATTGCATATTTGTATGAAATACACGTTTACATGATCAGAATTATCCTAATTTCTGGTTAACTTTTGCTCCTCCTCAGCTAATAGTTGTTCTCTCTTGCAGAGCTCATTGTCTGGTCCTGCCGCACTCTGCACAGCCGGAAAGGCTGCTGCTCAAAGATCAGCCTTTTCTGTTACCTGCAGCCCCATTTTTCAAACATACAAAGCTGGCATGTCTGTCAAACCGTGTGCATCTGTTTATTTTCACTGTGAATCAGAAAATGTGCCACCCAGGGGACAAGATTTGACCCCAGGGCTGCGAGTTGAGTATCGCTTCCCTGCACACTTATCCCAAAGACTAAAAGATGTTTACTTCTAGTATGTCACATCTAAATACTGAGAAAACCCATACTGCTGCAGCACTGTCAATGAACACTATAGATGTATATTTAACTTATTGATTTATATTTATATTCATCTTTTAAATGCATTTTAACACAATTATTATAAATAAGATTGAGCACATAAAGTGTAATTTATTCTAATTCTTAATCGTTTTGTTGTTGTTTTGTTATCTATCTATATATCTATGTATCTATTATTTGGTTTGTTTTGCGCGTGTGTGTATGTGTGTGTTTTGTTGTGTGTCTGTTTCTCAGTTACTTTAAGTTTGAATGTAACCTGAAGTACATGAAAGTGAGGTTACACGCCCCGGTATGGATGCCGATAGGCACGTATACACGTTGGTTTGCGTTCCGCCATTAAACGCAGGGAAGGAGAAGAAGAAGAAAGGGTTGCCTACTTTTATTTTGAAAATCAGCAAGGAAGCGAAACCTGGTAACGGGGGCGATCGCACAAACAGCGGCTAACAGCGTATCTGTGGCTTAACGTGTTAACTTTTTCCGTTAATTGTCATCAGATGAACGTGGAGCAGCAGAGTCTGTATGTCTGGATAAACTTGCTGAAGTGGACTTTGTGTAAACTTTCGGGACGTTTCAGCTCAGATTTGTCTCCTGTTAGTCAAGAATGCTAAAGGAACTAAGATTTACATGCTGCTGCATGAAATAGACGGAGGCGGAGTTCGGCCTCGCAGGGTTTGTTGGAGCAGCTTCACTACAGATCGAACTGTGTTTTTCACAGATAAATCTGTGTGAACAGACTCTGTGCTGTTGCCTTTATTTAAAAATGTTTCAGTCTCACCGATATCCGAGTGTCCTTCGAAGCTAATGAGCCTAACCTAGCTTGTTAGCTGGAAATAGACGGAGCCGAAAGGGGTCCAATTTTTGCGCGCGGCAGAGAGGCCAAACTGATTTTGTCTGGAGGGGAAAAAAATCAAAATGTCTAAAGGAGAGAACAAAGAGGAACAACACAAACTCCTGTCTGCTGTTTTCAACCCTGGTGTCCAGTTACACAGAGCAGGTTTGTATAGCTTCTTAAATATTATCACATGGCTTTGTTAAATACTGGATTCCAATTGGTCAGTAACAGCATTGTAAGGTCTGTATAATAGAACAGACCGTTGCCATGGACGCAGTTCTGATCATAGACTTCGGAAGAGCAATAAAAATCCGTTTAAAATTGCTATTTTGTGCCAAATTATTGTTTTATTAAGCAAGTAGCCATGTAATATGCTGGGTAATTTACATTGAAAGGGCTCTTATTGCGAAATAAGTCCTGATAATGTGGTGCAGGACACGACTTGAAGCACCCTGGTGACCTGCTTGCTGTACATTATCCCTTACATGAACACTTTTGTATCTTCATAGGAATGTAAGACTGATGGTTTTACGTCTACATGTAGCGTGAGCCTGGAATCAGTTCATGACATTTCTGTTCAGTCAAATCAGAAAGCACATTATATGCTTGTAGTTTTTTTGATGTTGTTGTTGTTGGTCTCCTAATATGTCAGGCTTTGTTCAGACTGCCAGAAAATCAGATTTGTGTCTGAAATCAGATCTTCAGAGACACACTGTTCTTACTGCAAGTGATGCAGTTTGGATTTGTGTTTCCAGACATCTACTTCATGGGAGCGGACCCCCAAATTTAACATACTGGAACCGTCTGGTTGGGCAAATTCTAGTTGTGATTTTTAAATTCCTGTACATCCCCGGGTATCCATTTCAAACCACCTCCATGTTTAGACATTTTGCAATGAAATTGTTTGAGCAAGTATTTTTAATTCTTTTTTTTCCCCAGTGTATATTTCATTAAAAGACAAAGGCTACCTGTTTTCTTGTGGACATTAAATGTGGACTGTTATGTTGGGTTATGATTGATACAGGGTTATGTTATGATACGGTGATTTGACAAAACTGCAAGGTCATGCAAAATGCACAGGGATTTGTTCATTTCTTTTTTTTTTTGTAATTTATTGGAGAGACTGAAAATCACATTTCATGTGTTTTTTGTTCTCAATACTTCCTAAAATCAATCTTAATACAATTTGATCTGCTAATAAACAGATTTGGCCTCACAACCTAAACAGGACCTTTATTAAATGTACAACATTTCTCCACACATTTAAGGAGATAGTGGTGCCAGAGGTTGAAATGTTAATAGGAAATTACAGTTTTCTAAAACGTGTATGTATGTCATTATTCTCCACAGACGTCCAGCAGCTGTTGGTGAGTAAAGAAGAGGTTCCCCCTGAGCAGCAGAAGTGGAGCCCCAGTCTGGACCAGAAGGACCCACCAGAGCTGCCACACATTAAAGAGGAACAGGAGGAACTCTGGACCAGTGAGGAGGGAGAGCAGCTTCAAAGGCCGAAGGAGACTGATATCAACAAGTTCACCTTCACTCCTGTAACTGTAAAGAGTGAAGATGAGGAAGAGAAATGTCAGTCCACACAGCTTCATCAGAGTCAATCTGGAGAGAACAGAGAACATCTGAAAACAGAAGCTGATGGAGAGGACTATCATTTACACCCAGATGCTCTGATGTTAGACTCCTCTGAACCCGAGACTGATGACAGTTGTGATTGGGAGGAAACACAGACTACTAGACGCTGTTTTCAACAGGGAGTCCGGTTACACAAAGCAGGTTTGTACAGTTTCATTGTTATCCACACTTTAAAATGCCTCTCAACCAATATACTGTACATGCATGTTTGAACAGCTGGCAAGCAGATAGGTTTGGTAGAGGAGATTAATGGGACCACTCATGACTGCAGCACAGTTAGCAGCAGTGTGTTGTAAATGACTGGAGTACTACAAGAGAAAAGGTCCGTCTTGCAACAAACCAACAAGAGCAAGGCGTTGTCCCCAAAGTGTTTTTAATTCCAGCGATCAACGTCCTAATAAAAACTTTGTGAAAGACTCTTCTCACCAACTAAGATTTAAATTGACGGTTAGGTGGCAGGCCCAGTTAGACAAATCTGTAAATGAGTACATAAACACCAACACGAGAACGACTGTTTGTAACTTTTCTTAACCCTTGTCCCTGTTGAGGACAAAAGTGTCCTTTACAAGTTTTATTTTCTTGGGTGAAGAAAAGAAGATCTTCAGTTCACAAAACAATCCTGGAGTTTCAGCAGAAAACAGGGTTGCAGCTAATGGCAGTGAATGGAGACCACGGATAAAATGTAAAAAATAAATAAATAAATAATAAATAACAAACACAAATGTTTATATGTTTTTAGCAGAAATGTCAACTGCAGCATGTAGCAGGTAGCATGTAAACATGGCGTCAATCTCGCGATATTTTCACACGTGCATCTATTAAGAGATATATGAAGTCTTGTGATACATCGACGCCATGTTTACCTGCTACCTGGGAGGCTACAGTTGACATTTTGGCTAAAAACATGGTGTAAATGGCATCTTTTGTGATTAATTTTTAATGTCGCAGCTTGCGGACACTTGGATTACACCACACGAGCAGGATGGAGACATTTTGCGTTTGTTTTGTGTTCTTATTTTTTTTATACATTTACATTTGGTCTCCATTCACTACCATTAGCTGCAACCCTGATTATTACAGGCTAGGATATGTCAATGATTAGCAACAACACTGATTTTTGATGGATTTTTTGTTTTTGCAACCCCAGATTTAAAAAAACTACTCACACTCCTCCCATTAAGGGACAAAAGTGTCCTCTTCAAAGACGCCATACAAATAGTATTACTATAATTTTCCACTTTTTTCAAAAATCTTTTAATCAGCTTCAGTCCTGATCATAACCACCAAATATTCAGAATTTCTTAACCCTTTGCCAGTTTGTAGTGCTGAGTCTGATTACCTTATTTTGCACTAAAAATGACTACAACATCACTTTGAACAGGAATAGGTTTATTTTCAATGTTCAAGAAAACAAGAATTCTGCCTCTGTGTGTGTGTGTGTGTGTGTGTGAGAGAGTGTGTGTGAGAGAGAGAGAGAGAGAGAGAGAGAGAGAGAGAGAGAGAGTTCATGCACAGGAGCTGCAGCACAGGGATGTGTGGGCTTTGTAAACATACTTTCCACACTTGCAGCAGGTGTTAGAGGCCTTCTCCTGCTGGCCGGTGCACTACACACACGGTCGCCTTTTTTGGGGTTTTCGAGAGCCCTGGATCCCCACTGGCACTGTCCTTCCCTCGCTGTGGCCCTCATGGTTCGGCCACCCTGGCAGCGGAGCTTGGTGCACAGGGGAGGTGCTGTTGTTGCTGCATCTGTCGAGTCACCAGTGTTGTTCCCAGCTCCTCCAGAAACAGACAGTGCAGTTTGCCCTGCATCCAGGTTGGATCCACAGCCATCCACAGCACAAAGGAATTGAAAGCAGAGACACCGAGGATGTTGTAAAACAATGTCAGTGGCCACCAGCAGGTCTTTTCGACGACAGCTGTAGGTGCCTACACACTGCAAAAAAAGAGAAGACAAAAAAACAAAAAATGAATACACAGACTATTCTGTCTCATCACAACAATATATCATTCATGATATAAATGCAAGAATAGTGAATAATAAAAACACTAAATATATCTCAGACAAGCACAGAAATTCAGTAATTGATGCATAGTGATACATATTTTATCCATGTGGTCCACACCACCTTTGCAGCTGTTGTAGTCTAGGATTAGTTTGGGCTTCTGGTGGGCCTGATCACTAATGGGCGGTTTCCGGTGTACAGTGCTGAGCAGCAGCACATTCTTCCCACGCTTTGGGATGTAGGAGACGGCAGTGTGGGTCTTTGCAAAGCAGAAGAGGCTCCCCACCTGGTCTTGAGCAGGATTGGGGGAAGCTCTGGCTTGTTGCGTCTGATTGTCCCAACCAGGCCCATACGACGTGAAAAAATTATCATTGCTCACTATATGCCCCACCAGTCCTTCCATTAGCTCTAGAACGACTCTCCTTCCCTGGTTGACCTCCACAGGACAGCCCTCTTCCTTCCCAATGTAGACCTGCATCCTCGAGGCATGTGAGTTCCTGGCGTCACAGGCCACCCACACGTTGAGCCCATATTTGGCTGGTTTGCTGGGGATGTACTGCTTGAAGCTGCAGCGGCCCTGGAATGCAGCCAGCTGCTCATCCACGCAGATGTCTCTGGTGGGGTTGAAGAGCAGAAATAGCTGGCGTTCCCACTTTTCCCACAGCGTCGAAATCGCAGCAAGCATGTTGCTTGTCTGACGGTGTGGCCGTGTCAGGGGATCATCAAACCGCAGCTGGGAGGCTAGCAGTTCAAATCTGGTGGTCACGAAAATGCCATGTCCCGACTGGTCGGACTCCACAGACTGCGGGTGCTCTCATTCCGGGAGCAGTAAACCCCGGCTAAAATGAGCAGGCTAAGGAACGCCTCCAGCTCTGACCTCTGCATTGGTCTCTGTGTAATCAAGGGGACTTGAACTATACCTTATCTTTTTCTTCAAAGACACATGAATCAGAGCGACTGAGAAACAAGCAGTATTCATTCTGGTATAGTTACTCATGGTCTCTAGTTTCAGCCGAAGTCAAGGACTTTTTGAATTATCCAGGAAAAGCTTTGTGGACCAACCAACTATGAGCTATAGAGCTGCTGTCTGCAGCTAAAAAACACTTAAACTGTACAAAAAATAATTATCCATCAAAATCATGTTCTCATCATTGACACATCCCAGACTTTATTAAACCCCCTTCCAAAATATTTTTCTTTTTTTTTTTTTCTTCAAAAAATTGTGATGTCATTCTGAAATTAATTGAATATTTGGTGGTTAAGTTCAGGACTGACGTTGATTAAAAGATTTGTAAAGAAAAGTGGAAAATAATATTAACATACATTAGACTATTGCCCCTTAATGGTAAGAACATAACTTTAAAAAAACCCAGAGTATATGAGGATTAATTTTATTTAATCATTTATACCTAGAACTGCTGAGGAGTCATTTTTACCCCTCATAGAAGCAGCTGCACGAGGCTGCGCTAAACACCCCTGTCACACCTGTATTGCCCAGCTTACGCCTGTTTTTTAAACAATATTTTAATTGAGATTTTAAGAATATCAAAACAAACACATCAAAATATCATATGAAACAATATATGCCCCCTCATAGAGTCACACATTCTCACAGAAAACAGAATAATAAAATAACATAAATTTAATAAATTCAAAATAAATGGTTGTAAATAAATTTGAATAGATAAATAAATACATTTGTAAATAAAATAAAATAACAAATTACAATAGTAAAATAAGAAAAGGCAGGGTCTGCACTTTCATGTCATCCATATAACATTTTCTTTTCAGTCAGTAATACTGACTGTAATAATGTTTTGTTTTCCAAGGACATAAATGAGTTCCATATACAAACAAACCTTTAACAATATCTGTCAACCTCTCCAGCCCGAGACATCAGCTATTCCCCTTTTCACATTTTAAGTTCTACATTTTTCCATCATAGTGCAATCTTTTTTCAAAGTCCAAAACCAATCACTTTCTGTTGTTTAGATTTGATACATTTGATGAGCAAGTAGTCATGACATTTCATGAGCTAGAGCTAGACAGATTTGAGAGATTTTATTGCCTGTAAAATAGCTAGGTAGAGAAATAGAAAGATACGCTACAGGGATGAGGGAGAGATATCAGCGGAGACGAGGGAGGGAGAAGATGTAGAAGAGATCAGTGACTCGTCATTTTCACCAGACGATGAATCGACATCTGAAGATGAGGAGCCAGCTTCCAGAAAAAGGCCGAGGCGTATGGTGACAGTAGAGGGACCCAGCACCACGTCCTTGTCATCACCGCAGCCCCCAAACACTGTGAGAGCATATACAGGTATACAACCTAGCAAAATGCATTTTCCTGTTTAGAACTACCCTATAATAAATAAATACATTTAGAAACAGGCCTGTAGTGTATAGTCTTATTTATAAATTAACTTCATTTCACTGTGATTGTACCCTATATGATATGTGACAAAATTTACTGGTATTTATATTCTTTAATGTCAGCTCAACCAGATCGGCGTGGGCTGAATGAAGCTGGCAAGGATGGAACTGTTTGGAGTGTGATGCAGCTTGGACCACAAACATGGAGGTTGCAGTCCCAAAATATGCCAATGGAGGGAGCTGGCCCAACACCACACGCACGAGGCAACATTGACAGCCCTTTGAGTGCGTTTACGTGTCTCATCGATCATGTGATACTGCAGCACATCTGTGAGTGTACAGCGATGGAGGCGCGCCAGAGTGGAGCTGGAGGCTGGGAGCTGAGCCTGGCTGAACTGAAGGCCTTCATTGCACTCCTCCTCGCCAGGGGAGTGCATAACGGGAGGAACACTTTAATTGAGGACTTGTGGTCTAAAGAATGGGGTCTTCCCTTCTTTAACACCACCATGTCGAGAAACCGATATAGGGAAATAAAGCGCTACCTGAAGTTTGACAGAAAAGAAACATCACAGCCGAAAACGGATCGGCGCACCCGAATGACGGGTGACAAGTTTGCACCAATAAGTGAGGTGTGGGACAGGCTTTTCCAGAATAGCATTGCGTGTTTTACACCAGGTCCAGAAATTACAGTTGATGAACAATTATTATCTGTAAAGACACGCTGCCCCTTCACCCAGTACATGCCAAATAAGCCTGATAAATATGGCATCAAGTTCTGGCTCGCTGCTGATGTGGAAACAAACTACATGTTGAATGCATATCCTTATTTGGGAAAGGATCCGAGCCAACCCACTACAGAGAGCCTGGATGAAAATGTGGTCCTCAAACTCATGGAGCCTCTTCTGGGGAATGAAACAACTGACAACTTTTTCACATCACTCCCCCCCAAACTCCTGGTGAAAAACACCAGCCTGGTGGCCACCACCAACAGAAGCAAGCGCTCACTGCCTCCATCTGCACACCAGAGAGCCGGACTGCATGAAACCAAAGTGATGCAGAATGACAGGGCCACCCTCACCATCAACCAGGGAAAGGAGGAAAATAATGCGTGCATCCTCAACACTATGCACACATCTGTAGAGTCAGCGGATGACCTGGAAAAGAAGCCAGAGACAGTCCACCATGACAACAGGACAGAGGTGGGACTCCTGGACAAGATGCTGAGGCAGTACTCTGCCCGAGCCGCAAGCAAAAGATGGCCACTTGCAGTTTTTTACAACATTCTGGACATAGCTGCACTGAATGCATGGGTCCTGCACCAGAACTGCATGGGCACGAACATGACCCGGCGCATGTTCATCCTGGAGCTCTGCAAGGAGTTGCGCAGTGAGTACGTCACTGTGGCAACAGAACCACTAAAACCCTTCTTGTTTTCTCCTATGCCCGAGGGCATAAGGAAGAACTGCAATGTAAAACGCCTGTGCAAAAAAAATAAAGCAACCAAGGTGTGCGTGATGTGCCGACGTCCAGTGTGTGGACAGTGCACTGTAAAAGTTTACAGTGTGTGCTGTGACTGTGAGTAGGGATGACACAATATCAGAAATTCAGTAGTAGATACCAGTGCTAGTGAATTTCCTTGATTTTCTATACCTCATTCAACACTACAAGAAAAAAAAACTAGAACAAGAATAAAATTCAGCCATTGTATTTTTCTTTACCAACTGACATAAAAGTCTTCTGAGGTTCTAGGACAAACGTTTGGAGGAACCCCGGTCGTCCATTAATAATTTGTTTGTTTTGTTTAAATATTTGTTTCGGAGGAGAGAAGAAATGCATTTTAATGAATGTAATGAAATGATAGCGACGCATTAGACTATGAAATTGCGCAAATTAGAGTTAGCTTTTTTTTATTTGATAAAAATGTTAATGTTTGTTATAAGCCCTTTTGATTTCTGGGTGGGGATCCTCCCACCCTCCCAAATAAACTATAGGGGAAACACTGCTGATTAAATCATGTCTTTGTAAAAAATATGACAGTTGACGGAAATCTGGGACTCAACTTTGCAGAGCCAACACTGTCAAGGAAAATATATTTTAAAACACAGATGATTATAATACGACATTTTTACACATATTTTATCTGTAGTTGTTATTTCTTTTATATTTTGAATGTTTTCAACACTTTCTGATTGAAGTTGTGATTTTTCTTGTCTGGGATACGGGTGTTGTTTGTAACAGGGTTAGGATTAAAGAGATGTCCTTGTTATGATTCATTTACCATGATTACTTTTGTTTGTTTGTTTTATATCAATCTGGGAAACATACTGAATAAGTTTTCCAAATCTGTGCTGGGTCAATAAAGTGAAGAAATAATCCACACAATCCCAAAACTAGACCTCATCGTCTTCTTTTGCCTTACACCACATGGGCAGTGCAGGTGTAGACAGTTAAAATATGCATTCCACATCATATTCACTCAGTGAATAACACAATAACACAGTCAGCCAAACAAGATTATACAGAATGAGACACTTCTATTGATATCATGATGAAAAACCAAGGTGTTATCATGACAAAGACATCAACAGGTTATGTTGTCTTGGTTAATTTAACATTGTCATAACAAACACATTTTGTCTTGGTTAATGCTGAGTTGACATAACATGGATCTTGAAGAGTTGTAGTATTTAGTAACTGTACAGAGCCAGCACTTTGCTATGTTCACTGTCCCTCTGTGTCTCTCTCGTCTCGATTACACTCTCACATGGCTTAGTTAGCAGGAGGGAATGCCCCCACATACCCCCCACACCATTACACAACCCTGAGGGTAAATGCCACAATGCCTGATTCTCTCTGAATGTGGCCTTAAGAGTGAATAAAAGTTGTATAAATACCCATAGCAGCACCATTTGCCCAGGAGCTTATCAATACTTAAGTTCTGACCAATCAAGAAATATGATCAGTTTAGTATCGGTCTTAATACCCATTCCTAGTCATGACATGATTATTACAATCTTATGCACACCCCTTCCAAAGAGGCATCACCTACATCTGACTGTAAATACAATACAAAATACTATATTAGTCCCTCAAGCGGAAACTGAACCACAGCAGGACTGTTAAAATGACTGCACATCTCAAGCAAGGGCATAAATCACAACTTTCATCACAATACAATATATTGATTCTTTGGACAACAATACGATATTTTCTGATAGCACATTTTGATTTGATTAAATTCAGGGGCCTGCGATCAATACCACATGATACATTATATGTCCATTTAACACATTCAGTTGCATTTATGTCAGCTCACAAAAAGCAACTAAATTATGATTCAGTAGTTTTGAACTGTTTCATACATTTGTGATGCAGTCATGCCATGTGAATTTCAAAATAAAGGCATATCTTAAAGCCGATACAGATTGATATTTTAACTTTTCATCAATCATATTGGATCACAGAACAGGGAATACAACTAGCATTTTATTATACAACCCCGAGTTGTAAAATGATAAATGAACAAACTTTATACCTTGTTATTTTAACTCAGGACTAGACTAAAACAAGCATAAAATCACAGCTGCCTTGTTCGCAGTCATTTTGTGGCATCTCTGCTCTGATGAAATGCAAATTCCATGTAGTTTGTTTATTTGAATGGCATCCAACTATGTTATACAAAATGTTGAACATTTCTCCATGTTTAAGAATCAGGCAATCAGACTGACAAATGATAAAGCATTAATAACATAACAGCACTCCTTTAAAAACTGTGGAAAGCAATGGTGTAAGTGGATTAAAGTTAGCAGGAAATTACAGTTTTCTTCAACATGTTTGTATTTCATTATTACCACAGATTCCCAGAAGCTGTTGGTGACTAAAGAAGAGAATCCCCCTGCGCAGCAGGAGTGGAGTTCCAGTCTGAACCAGAAAGACCCACCAGAGGTGCCACACATTAAAGAGGAACAGGAGGAATTCTTGACCGGGAGGGAGGGAGAGCAGCTTCGAGGGCTGGAAGAGGCTGATATCATTAAGTTCACATTCACTCCTGTAACTGTGAAGAGTGAAGACGATGAAGAAGAGAAACCTCCGTTTCATCAAAGCCAAACTGAGGAAAACAGAGATGCAGAACATTTGAAAACAGAATCTGATGGAGAGGACTGTGAAGGATCAGAACCAGCCAGGAACTTACGTACAGATACTCATTTACAACCAGCTACTCATGACAAGACTTCACGCTGCTCTGAGCCTGAGACTACTGACAGTAGTTGTAATTGGGAGACCAGGGAACTTCAGTCAGATTTATGTAGTGCTAAAGAAACATCACTTAGCTCCTCTCAGTGTGTGACAAGTTTTGGGCACAAGGGACATCTGCAGAAACACAAAGTAATCCAAACAGGAGAGAAACCATTTAGTTGCTCAGTTTGTGGTAAAAGGTTTACACAACGCGGAACTCTGAATCGCCACTTGACAGGTCACACAGGGGAGAAACCATTTAATTGTTCATTCTGTGGTAAAGGATTTGTAGAAAAAGGAAATCTGAGAAAACACATGACTGTCCACACTGGGGAGAAACCATTCAGTTGTTCAGTTTGTGGTAAGAAATTTGCACAGCATGGGACTCTCAAACACCACTTGACTGTCCACACAAGGGAGAAACCGTTTAGTTGTTCAGTTTGTGGTATGAAATTCACAAAAATTGGAAATCTGAAACTACATGTGACCGTCCACACAGGGGAGAAACCATTTGGTTGTTCAGTCTGTGGTAAGAATTTTGCACAACATGGGACCCTCAAACAACACTTGACTGTCCACACACAGGAGAAACCGTTTAGTTGTTCAGTTTGTGGCATGAAATTTGCAAAGCATGGTAATCTCAAACTACACTTGATTATCCACACAGGGAAGAAACCATTTAGTTGTTCAATTTGTGGTGAAAGTTTCACACAACGTGGAACTCTGAATAGACACATGACTGGGCACACAGGGGAGAAACCATTCACTTGTTCATTTTGTGGAAAAGGATTTGTTGAAAAGGGAAATCTGAAAAAACACTTAACTATCCACACAGGGGAGAAACCATTCAGTTGTTCAGTTTGTGGTAAAGAATTTGCACACCATACAAGTCTGAAAATACATTTGATTGTCCATACGGGGGAGAAACCATTTAGTTGTTCAATTTGTGGCAAAAAATTTGGATCAAGAGGAAATCTAAGACGACACCTGACTGTCCACACAGAGGCAAAACAATTTAGTTGCAGTGTGTGTGATGAAAAATTCACACAAAAAGAGCATCTGAAACAACACTTGACTGCCCATGCAGGGGAGAAACTATTTAGTTGCTCTGTTTGTGGTGTAAAATTTGCACGAAAGTCAAATTTGAGACGACATATGACTGTCCACACAGGGGAGAAACCATTCAGTTGTTCAGTTTGTGGTAAAAAATTTGCACATCATGGAACTCTGAAACTACACTTAACTGTCCACACAGGGGAGAAACCATTTGGTTGTTCAGTTTGTGGTAAAAGATTCATACAAAAGGGACATCTGAGGCAACATGCTACTATCCACACAGGGGAGAAACTATTTAGTTGTTCAGTTTGTGGTGAAAGATTTGTAGAAAGAGGACATCTGAGACAACACTTGACTGTCCACACAGCAGAGTACCCATTTAGTTGCAGTGTTTGTGATGGAAGATTTTCACGGAAGGCAAATCTGAGACGACACATGAGAATCCACACAGGGGAGAAGCCATTCACGTGCAGTGTTTGTGATAAGAAATTCACTCAGCACATTCATATCAAAAAACATAAGTGTGTTGGTAAGAGCAGTGAACATGAATAATGCTGCAGAAATGCTTGTTGAAACAATTTCTTTCAGCGGGACTGAAGTGTAGAAGGTTCAATACTGATCACTTATCCCCTCTAGTTGGTTGAAAAACATTCAGTAAGGACTTCCTATAGCTGCAGTTTGTCCAACAGCTGATTCAAAATAACTTTTACTTTAATGTCACTGCAGGAAATATTTGCCACGTGACCTCATTGTATTGTGAAGGATTTACTGTTGCTTTGATTCGCTGGATTCATATCCATTTGACTGTAAATTATTATATACAGTATTTATACATTGCATTAGAGTGGTTCTGGCCACTGTCGTTATTTTTACTTTACAAAATAACTTGTAACTGTTGTCTGTAGTGCTAATTTCAAAAGACTAGCTAGCTGTTTGAATAGCTTAACAGTTTGTTTGCGACTAATTTTGTACTTGTAATGACTTCAGTATATTTGCTGACATGGTGTTACACTGATGACTTTTTCTTACCTTTATTCTACTTGAGTGAAGGAGCTAGATATTTCTTCCATTGTTAACTCTTAACAAAGAGATATGGGCCTGTAAATAATACAGTAATGAGTCCTGTACTAATCTCAGTTATGAAAGTGGACATTCTTGGAAAGGCCTCATTACACATGGGAAGACCATTTTTTGTGGATGATGGGGCTTTGTGGAGACGAGGGGGAAATGAGTCATATAGTAAAAAAAGAAGCAAGAATGAGTAACTGCAAACTAGTTCCCTTTCAGTGAAATTCCTGAGTACTTGTGTGATTGGTGCAGATACAATGATAAAGATCTGTCACAGCAAGTTCTACAATGCCAGTGGAGCATGACCATCTGATGCTGTGGATGCAAACATGTGGACTGGCAACAAAAGGCAGCAAGAAATCAAGCCAGTCACTTTGCTAGTCAATGGACAGTGTGAGGTCAGACCTGTCAGTTGTGAGCAAAAGAATGTTTTTCTGAATAAACTCTTGTGTGTTATGGAAGACCTCTAAAAAACAGGATATAGCCTCCTTATTTGGTCATTCTCCTGTGTTCACTGTGCTTTGTTTAACATAGTTTTAACCAATTAAGAGACTGAGTCTAGAAAAAGTGATCTCCTCCTTTTGCTAAAGCCGCATAAAAAGTGTTGCAATTTAACTTTAATATGTTAAACCTTGTATATTTTTTATTATATTTTCCATGTAACTTTACATTTGATTTTTTTACATATATTTTGTAAGACATTATATCCCACCTGCTTTTCTGAATAAAAACTAAGTTGATTGTATTGATCTACTGAAAAGACATAATCCTCATCTTTTTTGTTCTTGTCACTGCACTGGTCCCAGGGTTCCTCTATTAAGAATTAAAAAGTCTGTAATATGTTAGATAGTGCCAATGGTATGGTTCCCATGGGGAGACAGCAATCAGGACACATGAACTTGTCATTGATCTTAAAGAGTGGTAGCATTTATTCACTGACAAAGTTTATACTGTAAAGAACTGCACTTAGCTGCTGTGTGAATTGTCTCTTACATGACTCTCTTAGCAGGACACAGCAGTGTGCAGCAGAAAAGTTGAAACAGTCTACTTTTTTTGAAATGCAACCTGGCCTCTCCCAGCTGTCACTTCACATGGTTAATTCATGTTCTCAGCTTTTATGCCTGCATCTTTGTGCAGTTCATTCTGCAAAAGAGTGATACTAAGTTTCCTTTGGTTTGTGTCCAAGTGTTTGAGAGATGGAGAAGGGGAGAGAAAGCACAGCTCATGCTTTGTAGAGAGTAAATGGGGAGAGAGACAACTATTAGCACAAAAGATGGATCAGTGAATAAGAGAAATAACACTTTTCCTGATTGTCTCACAGTTGTTATGTTCTAATCACAAATAAACATCCCCTTCCTATTCTCCCTGCTTAATGCAACATATTTAGCCTAGGACAACAAAGAAATTGATATTCACTGCTTATATTTTTTGTAATTCCTCTCCACCCAGACACAATTAAAATGCTAATGCACCGCAGACAGGCAGCAGTTTGCAATACTTTGAATAAAAAGACCTGGGGCTGGTTTTAGACTAATCTTTAGTCTTAGAGTAGTACCCCCAGGCTGACTCGGATTTAAGACCCATATTACCATGGTAACAATCAGAGTTACCGACTGATCACAACAGAAAAAAAGAAAGAAAAGGAAAACATGGCTCATAATTTGTGGTTTGCTAATATCGTTATGGAGAGAGCAATGATTTCTGGTACCATATTTTTATATCTTTGTTTGAGCAGCTATGACGTTCTTCTCAGTGCTGGTATTCACTGCATTTTTTTTCCATATCAGATTTTCGTTTCTTTTTTTGGATTGTTACACTCTTCGCTGAACTTTACAAGTAAAATGCTCATGTAAATGTTGAAGTCTGACTATCTGCTATATGTAAGCCATAGTCAAAGTCTATCTTTGTGAGACCAGCCCTTGGTTGAAATGTTTTTTTTGTCCAAAGTCAAAATGTCTTCAAACTAATGAAATATACAGTCATTAATGAAAAACTTGGGTTTGAAGAAAAGTTCTTTCAGATAAATAGTTGAACAGTTCTTTTCAAGTTCTTTCTTGTACGCACATACATAAATGAAAATTAAATGAAATGCTTATAATTCGTCTTAAATTTTGTGTCTTAATGTATTCTTTATTTATCTCTATATTTCAACTTTTTTCTTATGGTCTTACAATCTTTTTGTGGCACTCCTACAAGAGTACGACTCCGTACAGTAGGTGGCGGTAAGCTCCTTATAAGTAACTGTTGCAAACCATCATGAATCCAAAACAAGAAAAAGAGGAAGTGGTAATGGAACTGACCGTGGCTAACATGCTAACGTTAACTTTTTCCGTCACGTATTACGATCGTTACCATAAGATCCAGTGGGAGTGAGGCAGCAGAGGCTATATGTGTGGATAAACTTGTTGAGGTGGACTTTGTATAAACTTTGCGATGTTCCAGCTCAGACTCTTTTCCTGTCAGGAATGCTAAAGGAAGTTAGCGTAGCCTGCTGCAGGAATTAGACGGAGACGGAGCTCGGCCTCAGCCCTAAGGGCTGCAGCGCTGAACGTGCTTCGAACTTCTTTTTCAACAAAGCGCACATCAGAGTGACCAAACTGTTTTTAACGGAGTGTGTCTGGAGGAAAAGTTACTGTGAGTTTGTCAAAATGTCCAAAGTTCAAACTGTGAGAGCTTTTGTCACCCAGCGACTGACTGCGGCTGCTGAGGAGATATTTGAGCTGTTTGAAAG
>JAJHUR010137605.1:2120-13446 GCA_027495735.1 Lutjanus campechanus | reverse complement strand
CTCAGGAAAGAAGCTGCTCTGTTGGGTGTTGCAGCAGTGAACACTTCTGTATCTCTTGGCAGACGGCAGCAGGGTGAACAGGTGGTCGCTGGGGTGGGTTGTGTCTTTTAGTGTCCTCCAGTTCCTCCTTTTTCAAGCACCTCTGCTGTAGCTACACTTCATTCTTTCAACAGTCTGTACACCACGCCGAGCCATTTATTTACATTTATATACATCTTTCTGAATCATTTCCGCATGTGTGCAGTAATACAGTCCCTCCATGATTTCACAGGCTTTTTGGGGGATTGTTGCAGCCTAAAATGCAACAAAAATTAATTTATTGCAGGTTTTCTAAATAACTGTAATGCTTGTTGCATTTTTTTTAGGGGTTCTTTGCGATGGAAATGCAGGAGCAAGTAAAAATTGTGGGAAAAAAAGTGGTGATTTTTTAAATCAAAAATCAAACAATTCATCTATTTATTCTTTTTCCTAAGTTCCAAGTAAACTTCCCAAAAAGGCAGAGGATTACAAAAATTCTAACAAAATATGCTTGCACCTGGGGGGGTTTTCCAATCTTTCTGGAGCTCAAACTCAGTCGAAACAGCAAGCACAAAATTATAAAATATAAAAGAGCACAGAGCTTTAATAAATGTCAGTAGCAATTAAAAACCTTGTGTTCTTTTCAGTACCCACACTTTTGCATTTGGACTGCTATGAGAGGTGGAACTCGTGGAACGCTATGATGATTGATCACATTTGTAGAAAAGTTGCGGCGACTGGACAAACTTGCAAGGTCATGCAGAATTCATAGGAATCAGTTGAATTTGCGTTAATTCTGGAGGGACTGGGAATAACATTTTAGCATATGGATTTTTAGAAAGACATAGTTAGCAAAAAGTTTTTAAAAAATCTTAACTGTAAGTTTATGAGGTGTTGGTAGCTTGTGGTTTCAAGCTGTTGCTGAAATGGTGGTAAGTCTGCTCCTAAGCTTCACTCAGAGATGACTGTGCAGTGACTGAAGTGGAGGCAGTCGGTTTAGTTCAGAGAGTTTAACTTTAGAGAGTGCGAGGAAGTCTTTGACTCTGCTGGGGAATCTGAGTCCTCAACACAATGTGCTGCTCGTCCCTTTCAGGCTCGCCGTGGGGATTCCTCACTAAGACAGGGACGAGACCTCCCAGCATGCAACAGAGCCTGCTAGCATTTGTTAATTCAGTCACTAAGTCAGTCACTGAACCATTCCCCTTTCCCGTGGTGAGATACAGTGCAACAATGCAAAATACTCCATCACAAGTAAAAGTCCTGCAGGTAGTTATGGAGGAGTTAAGGAGTTATGATGATGAATGCTTCCTTTCAGAATTTTTAAATAAATCAGCCATTTTAAAATGCTGTTGCTGCTGCAGATGGTGTCAAGTCTGACTAAATCATTATAATACTGGGGAGTTTAATCTACAACAATGAGTCATAATGTTGTTGTTGGGTGAAAATATTATAATAAATGATACAGTTGGAGAAGTTTTTTAAAACCAAAATTTTCTATCCCATGGGCCTATGCCGGCCCTCAGAAACATTTTGCGTGGTCCCTGAACATGACATGAAATGCATGCATTAGATTTTATTTTACCATGATCTGGATGAATACTCTTTTCTGATTGGCTGGCAGGCACATTAAAACTGCTTAATGCACACAAAGTTTGGCTCAAAGTTAATCACTGTTAGAAATTCATCCGCTTCCTAACTTGTAACCATAGCAACATTAAAAACACAGCTGTCAAGGCTTACTTGTTATCAACTGTGTCAAGCCCGCTGAGTTAGCAACTTGATAAACTGGTGACTGGGAAGGAAAACACACCAATGGCTGATTTTAACATTTCCTTTCAATCTATTTGGAGAGCACAACAATTTCAAAGAACGGGACGCAGCCAAAGAGAGAGAAACGGAGTAGAAAACGAAGAAGAAGAAAAAACCAAAAATGGCACAAGGAACTGACACCTGAAGAGCTTTAAATGACAGAGGAAGAGAAGAATGAAATTACTATGAAACAGGCAACATAATGGGCAGTTAATATACTGAAAGACAATATATTGAAAAACAAAAGGACACGCATTTGGAAACGTTCTCTGCTGTTGTGCTTAATGCCTCGATTCAGTCCCCTGAGGCTGGCAGCGAGTACAATGTGGCAAGTTTAATGAGAGCTGATATCAACTGTCATATATCACATTTCAGTATAATAAGTGATACACATTTAGCGATTTCTGTGGACACTCCGGCAGTTTAAGTGAGATGGAAAAGCTGCCTCAGAAAAAACACTGTCAGGTTGAGGAGAAAAGGAAGTTTTAGGAGAAATGGATCAACTCTTCTTTGTTGGACCTTGAGGGACAGATTACGTTTGCCATAAGCAGGGCACACGCTGTATGATTTTAGAAATGTTGTTGTTTAATTCCAACTCCTACTGAACAAATAAATCATCTGCAATGTAAAGCCAAAGCTCAAGATTTCTTTGCTCACACTGTGGCACCACTGTCACCTTAGTGCTTGCTCATGGTGGGACTTGTTAGATTTTTGTAAATAATATTGTAGACCTGATTTATATGAAAAATGCCCTGAGACACATAATGACGATACAGAGCCATCAAATTTTCCTTCATTTGTACGTCCACAGCCCAACTCAGCCGGCTCAGTTCTCACTTATGCATCGTAAATGGGCTGAGCTGTGAGTGTTAATATAATGTTGAAAGAGAAAATCCCTCCACAAAGGTATGTAACCTCATAGATCAATCCTCTTAACTGATTAAAGCTTTACCAGAGGTTACACTCCATCAGCAGCCATCTGCGGGTCAGCTGCTGATGGAGCCTGCTGTAATGGAACAAACCAGGTTTATTAGGACAATCACAGCTGTTGATATCTCAAAAGAAATAAAGCAAATGAACATTTAAAACAGATGATGTAATTCTAAGCATTGCTCAAACAGGATATTATTTTGAGTGCAATTTGAGCTTAAAAAAAGACACAGATTCTTTGCATTCGGCCATGTCAGAGTGACAATGCAAACATACACATGTAATCTATCAATACCAACCATTTTTTAAAAATTTGGATAAATTAGTTGGACACAATCAGACTGAAATTTGTTACTTTTGCTTCTCTCTGTCGGTATGTCGATCAGGTGCAACGGTTGGATAAATTAACTCTGATCAAACCTAATTTCTCCCAAACGTCCAATTTGGCCTTCAATTATGTTTTATCCACAGTCCAGCACAGGCTATATTTGCCTTTATTTCATCTATTTTAGCTAGCAGCTGGCCTACATTGCTGGCAGATCAAACAGTGATGTGCCCATTGTTTGGTGGTAAGGGGTCAAAGGTTGAATCGTAGGATTTCACCATAAAGTCCTCCAGATTAGATATTTGATATTTCTGTATTTAAATGTCAAAAACACTGCACAGTCACATTCATTTCTGATTCATCCATTGTATGTGTTATATTATTGTTCTCATCCGTGCCTGTACCTGTTACACAACTTTTTTGTGGTACTCGACCGGCTGCAGGACTCTGGCGCTGGCAAAACTAATTGAATTGGGCTGATTTTCAGCTGTGGACTCAAGAACCGGGTGGACTTCCTGTGGACTTCACAGCATGTTCCTGACGTCTGTGTTACAAAAGAAAAGGTCTGTGTTGCAGCCACTCCCCCTGCTCTCCTTACTCCAAGAAACAGCATTCTGATGTCATTGATCCATTCATTTTCAAGCTCCATTCACTTCCAACAGGAAATGAATGAAAACAGCTTTTGTTTTCTCCAAATTCAACTTCTTGACCCACTTTGGCCTCTTCAATCATCAAACTCTTTTCCTGTGTGTCTGCACTTATGTCTCAGTTAAGGAGACTCAAAGTGGGTCAGACTGAGCATGTGAGGGGCCCTGAAAAGAGGCTACCCAGCAGGCTAGACCATTGTCCCCTCGCTCCAGGTATGAAATGAGTATGTGTGTGTGTGCGTGCGCGCGTGTGTGCCTTTGGCGTCTCTCTAATGCACTGGGTGTTCTCATTCAACGGATGCTCTATTTGTGGAAGTATCCATGGTGATAATGATTTGCAGTCACGGAAAAGGGGCGGATGGACAAGTGGATGTGTCTATTTGGCTCACATGGGTGAGATCTCTGCTCTCCCTGTCCTGCCAGTCTATTTACCAACTCAAACAAGAGTGTGTGTGTGTGTGTTGGGAGGGGGGGTAGTGTGGTCAGACAGGCATGAGGGTTACAAGGGTAAGGATGGGTAAAAAGTCCCAGAAAACCACAGAGAATGAGAGAATAAAAGCAGGGAAAAGGAAGCACCGAGAGTTTAGGGAGTTCTGACAGGACCAAAGGGTTGACACACAGAGCTCCAGTCAGGCCCCAAGGGTAATTCGGATTTGCAATGAGACACGTCGCTGTACATTCCCAACATGACTAAAGCTGCTGTGCTCTGCTTTCCATGCTTTTCTACAGTATAGGACATTACATAACCGGCAGACTACGGCATTAACGACGCTGTTTACGAAACATTTACTGTAAAGAGAACAGAGCCTGCTCACGAAACACACTGTACAAACCCAAAGAGGAAAATCCTAACATTATCAAACATAATGGGGATGTTTTCTTATATAGAAACAGACTGACTGGACCATTGATTATGCACTGCTGCAGCAAACATATAGGGACGTCTGAGAGGGGGAGGAACGAATGGGGTAAACCGGTAATAACCTGAAAGCAACTGTTACCTGGAGACTATAAATGGTAATGGGTGCAAGGTTAACACAGACTCTTTCACACACACACACACACACACTTAAAACCATAACCAGACTGTATAATTCCCACTCAGTCGGGGGTCTGTTTTGAGCAGGGGGGGGAAAGGTGTTAGCTTCAGCAGAAACTGGTTCTCCCTCTCCCTGCAGCAGCAGCAGCAGCAGCACTCAGCAGTCCACTGCGGGCTGATTTCATAACTGCAGACTCCAGAGAAGAGAACAGAGACGACAGAGGCCACATCATAAATCATCAGCTAATCAAAGGAGTCATCTCAATGAAAGTGTCCCAAAGGGGTTATACATTACCCCCGTGGTGCCTTTCATCAACAGTGATGACGAAACAACGTGTCACAGTTTGCTTGGATACTTTGTAGTTTCGAATTTGTTCCAGAGGATTGAAGGATCCTACGCCATCAAATCAAGGCCATCAAATTAAATGATAACTTTTTGCCTCGTTTGTGTTGCAGGCCGCATAACAGAGTAACTATTTCAGATCTCCTCGGACGTGTTTCAGTGTTGCTTTGACATCAAGGTCTCGAAATATGTGAGTTGCTATAGTTGCAGGCCTGGAATTGCATAAATTTCAAGTGCAAGGCCACTCGGCTTTTTGGTGTGGTCAATTTTTTGAGGTCACAAAGGCCACCTGCTGGGACAGCAAGGACATCAAATAAAGCAATGATTTGAAGTCCACGGAAATAATGTAATGCATGTAAATTAAGTGCTTAGAATGATTTTATTATTATTTTATTATTCAAAGTTTTTTTTTCTGATTTGCAAACCAGTCAGAGGTAAGTCTATATTATGTCATACTAAATAGTGTGTGATACATAAGGAGTTAATATCTTAAAATAATGAAACTTTCATTACATTTCATCACTTTCGTCTCATCAGCTGATCAGTGATGCTGATCAACCAGTTAAACACTCTCCAAAACTCAAAAGGTGCAGATTTAATGAAATTTACTGGGAACCTTGTGAAACTGAAAGCACAACACCAACATAGTATCAGAATCACTACAGCACAAAAGATAACACTTTGTTTTGAGATAATAACTCATTATGGCTCACATGATTTTTTTTTCTCATCACATTGGTGGTAATGGGCCTCCACAGAGAGAGACAGCACATCCAGCAGCTCACTGAAGAATAGATGAGCGTATAGATGAATCTGCCATCTTGTGGCGTCGACATTACTGCGGGGGCACTGTCCTGTCCGTCGCTCTTGGTGTCTGCTGGTTGGGTCTAGAAGGAAACCCCACATCTGCAAGATTCTCGTGAGATTTTTCATGGTTACTATCTGAACGATCACTATCGTGAGATCTTGCAGTGATCTCTGAGGTTCCCTTCTTGACTCTGTGTCTTGCTGTTGGTTGCTAACGGTGACAGATGGATAATTGGATTGACAACGTTAAACGACGGCCCTCAGTAACTGATGATGGTACCTTTTAGGATGGCGATATTAATTTTCAAAATTTTACATAGTAGTTAAACGCTGGTTGTGACAACAGCCAGAGATTGATAATGAAGAAGAGACAAAACGGATCCCCTCTGCCACATTTAAGTGATGGAGTACTGTGTAATGTATATTATAAAATGTATATGAATTCACATTTTTCATCACATTATCAAGGCTGTCAGGAACAAAATTCCTCTCTGTTAATATTTTTGATCCATTATAACACATCGTGGTCCTCTGTACGCTCAGTGAATCTCTGTAGAGTCTCTGGTCTCAGACAGCAGCGCTCCTCATGAAGCAGTTTGAAAAGGTTTGTGTATTTTGCATTCTGTGTTCGTCCAAAGTTGAAATTTGATAGGACTGTTGGAGCGCAGGTTTTTACCGACTTCGTAGAAATAGTTGTCAAAAATAATGTTATGTAAAAATTAGGTGTAAAAGTCGAAAACTTCCTATGGCAGCTCACATTCATTCTTGCTCAAACTGTGAGGAGACGCCACCGCAGCAATGGAAGCTTGTTAACTTCCGGTACTTGCAGGGTTTGTCTATATAAGATGATTTGTCTCTGTAATCAGAGACTCCAGTCTGCAGTGTAAACCACAGAAATGTAGATTAACATCAGGTGTAATGATTAAAAAAAAACCTTTATATCACATTAAAACTTTCTGTTCATATTCACACACTCACTTACTTGTGCTCGTCCACATGAACGCTGTTCTCTCTACTGTGAGTCATCGCACATACCAGACTCGAAATCTAAACCACCACTGGTTATCTGTGTAGTGTTTCACTTGTTGTTGCCCACAACAAAAGACAGGGCAGGGCAGATAATATTTGAGGGACATATAAAGCAGAAGGGGCATGAAATACCTGCCGTGGTTTCCACCCAAACTACCAGGAAGGTTCCTTCAGTCCGTTGTTGTCTGTGTTTTCCACCCTGATCTAAAGACCTGCAAAGATTAATCACATTAATCTGCTGATGTATGAAAAAGCAAATTTTCACTCATCATGTTTGCATTCAATTATTTAACAGCGATGGCACAGCATGAAATAAAATGCTGCTACTCGACCCTGAAATTTCCTGTATTTTTGGAGAGTACTGCCCTCCTGGGCAGGGACTTTTGGTGGGATAAAATAATGTCTTAATTTGGAGCCTGGTCCCTGCGGTGGGAACTCGCTGAGTTCCTTCCCAGTGCCCAGGGAAAGTTCCTGTGGTGGAAACATGGCATGTGACAGTTCTGAGAGTTAGTAAATTGCACCAGTTCAGCTGCAACAGAAAACTTTCTGTTTCCTTAATTAGGCAGTAATGTGAAGCTGGTTTCCAGGCAATCAGGAATCAATTAAACTAAACTGATCACTCAACCAAAGTCTGTGCAAATCCAAAGACGGAACATTAGTTTTTATTATCCTGCTCTAAATTCTTTGGCTTATCTAACCGGGGTGGAGAGACAGGGGGCAGACAGAAAGACAGAGGGGGAGACAGTTTGCTTGGCTTGCTGCTGGCAGGCTGGTTAGATAACTGAAGGTCAGAAGTAGGGTGTAATGTGCTGCGAGTTGCACCGGGCTCTGAAATACCACAAGCCCGGAGAGACTGGACGAACTCTTGGCCCACACCTGACCTCAGCACCTTTTTCCCATCCTCTGCTCTTCTCCACAACACTCTTCTTCTCCTCTCATTGGGAGCCATTTCTTAAACTTATCCTTTCGTCCTGTGTCCAAGACATGTAATTTATGGTTGTTTGAATCCTCTGCTCTCTCATTTAAATCCCTTAATTAACATGCAAACTGACCAGTGAACGAACGCACCAAACTCCTGCTGCGCAGCCGGTTTCACTTCAATTGATTTCACCAGGATAATGCTCTCAGTATCATTACTGCTTTTTAGAATACACATATTAAAAACAAACGATTAAAAGGCAAGTAGCAGGAGTAACAGATGCAGAGTCTGTTGTTCAAGTGTTCTAATGTTTATACAGCGGAAACCTCTTATGATCACGACTGTCTGGGTCAAATTAATCTCCAGAAGCAGATGGTTATTATAACCACATTTCCTTTTTTCTTTATTTCTCATGCAGATTATCATCTAACTGACACTTCTATATTTATTACATGAATATAAAGTAACGACACGACAGCTTGCTATTTGACTGTTTCAAAATACAGTAGAGCTGTTTCAAATGATTTTCAAATTATAATTAATTACAGTGTATAATTCAAATACACTATAGCAGTCCACCACAGTGTCACTATCTGGAACCAGACAGACATGTCTACATGGGAACAAAGTGGTGGAACAGTGGAAACAGCTCATAATGATCACGGTTAGAATGACAACTGCTTATGAGACCCGTTTTCTGTCTTTTCTTTTGTGACAACCAGGGCTGGGAGGGTTAGATTATTAGATTAGATCAGAATCTAATAATCTCATCATCGATAAATTGTTTGAATATTTTCTCAGATTAGTTGTTTGGTCTGAAATGAAAAGCTCAAGATGACGTCCTCAAATATTGTGTTGTCCTGTTTTTTTGGGGCCTGTTTTTCAAGTCTTTCCTGTCATGATTATTTTCATTATCGATTAATCTGTCGACCGTTTTCTCCATGAATCAGTTTGTTGTTTGCTCCATAAAATGTCAAAAGATGGTGAAAAATGTTCATAAGTGTTTCCCAAAGTCCAAGATGACGTCCTCAAAATGTCTTGTTTTTGTCCACTTGTCATCGCTAATTTGCTCCTGCAGTGAGTCTGAGGAGGAGGGAGCGGAGGGAAACAACTCGCTTCAACCACAGACTGTATATCAAAGATAATTTCAGCCTATTTAATGTTCAGTCTATTTGGACTGCTGTACACTTGCCACATACTGCTCCTTTAACTGCAGTATTTGATTAAATGTACTGAATGACTTTCCGCGAATGTGAACAAACCCATGTTATGTGCATGGGTCTGCCTGAACCTGACCTTAAAAACTGTCCATATAGACCACTGAACACAGGTCAACCCTTTTAAAGGTACAACAAGTCTGTAATTACCAAGAACGGGCTAGACAGACAGCAGATAGATACAGTCGGCAGCTAATGATGCAGTTATTAATGGTGCATTTGGGGGACAAAGCACTTTCTGTGTTTAATGAGGTGGAAGAGTGACCCTGGCTCTGGAGAAGCTGTACCGCAGAGGGGTCACCTTGCTTGTTTTTTGGGTCTGTTTTTGGAAAAGCTCAAGTGTAATCTGTGTGCAGAACAGCTCACAGTTGAAGGTAAACCGTTGTTTACAGATTAAGTCCTGTTCCTTCGGCAGAACAGGCTGACCCAAATTGTTAAGGTCAGGAGGAAAAAAAACAACAAAAAAACCACATCATACTGAAGCGTTACAGTCGTGTTTGTGCAAATGTGTGTGAATGCGCACCTGCTTGTGCGTAAGGGAAAATGTTCCTGCTAAGACCCTCGCTGCAGTCTCCGGGCCAGTGTCATGTGTGAGTGTTTGAGGATCCCGTGGTGAGAGTAGAGTATTGTGTTTCTATTTTATTTATTAGCCTCTTATATAAGCACCAGCAGGGGGAAGGGACGTACTGAGACAGGGGTAAAGGGCACCGAGCTCTGAAATACAGAGAGGGTACACAGAGTCAGACTGTTACTGAGGTAGTTTGTAAAATGAACAGAATTAAGAGAGCAAATGAGGCATAACAGGCAGAAAGAAAGACTTCTGTGGGATTAAAGTGGAACTACAAATAAGAAACTCAAGAAACAATGATAAATGATAAGTTTGGTGCAAAAGGTTTGTGATTTGTACCTGTTTCCAGCAGAGAAAACAAAAGAAACAGAGCCGAACAAGAACTTTCCTAACATAATACAGTATCCATTTCCAGCTAACACCACTTCCTCTCTGAAGAAGGTCTGCAGGGACCAAAACTTTAGTTTGAACGCCTTTTTTTTTTTTACTGTATTTTGAAACATTGCTCTATGCGAGTAAGACAATACAAAATATGAATTCTCCTCAGGCCTGTAGTGCTGCTTATCCATCTAGATGGTTTAAGTGCGAGTTGCCGAGTTTTGGACATATTAGCCATAGAAATGTGTGCCTTCTTGTGAATATAGATGCATTTGAAAGACAATCTACCCACCTTCACGTTCCACAAGTTAAAACACGTCTCGACCACTTTTCTGTCAAATATTTATGACCCAAATTGTGGACTGATTTAAATTATCTCCCATGTCAAGTCAGTCCTCTGCAGTGTTTAAAAACATCTAAAAAACACTTTTTTGAAAAATCCTAGAGCTGCCATTAGTTTTTGAGATATTTGTTGTATTTTGTCATTGATATTTCGCATGGATATATGTATATATAATTTATAGAATGTTTTTGTTGTTTTTTGCATCTTTTTTTCCTTTTCCCTCCTACTACTGCTTTGCTGGTTTCCATTTTTTTCTTTTCTTTTCATATTAACTATCTGTGTTAGACTTATGCTGTAAAAAAGGGATTTAAGGTTCTAAACCTAAATATTTATATAAGAAATTATAATCAGTAATTATAGTTGAATTTTAATTTGAATTCAATTGAAAACTGGGGGAGACTCATGATAAGCCTTTAGTCTCCCTTGCACATTATTGTTTTGTTTTTGTTTGTTTTTTTCAAATTGTTTTGTTTGTCTTCTTTCATTATGCACAAAATCAAATCAAATCAATCAAATCAAAAAACTCAACACCAATGTTAACTTTTCAGAAATCATGACTCAAGATCACCCACAGACCTTTTTCTGAGACGTCTCATGTAGGAACTATTTTCTTTCTTGAACTCTACACCCACCAACTCTATCACAGTGTTAGCTAGCTCATTAGTGCTATAGTGTTACAGCTCAGCTGGGGAGGACGCCATTAAAGTTCTCATGAAACAGCGAGCGGACTGCTTATAGCTCATGTGTTTCCTGTAAAACAGGCAGCTAGGGAGGGACTTGTCACAGATATTGATTGATTTACAATATCCCATAGCGCTGAACTTACAACTATTACTAAATATTTATATGCAATATTTTTATACTGTGGAAAATCTTAATATTTCTTGTTTATATTTTTAATTCATACAGTATGCTCAGTATTATATTTGTATTTTATATTTCTATTCATTCCTC
>JAJHUR010137604.1:0-39226 GCA_027495735.1 Lutjanus campechanus | reverse complement strand
ACAATGTCACGTTTTGTTAATTTTGTAGCAGCGATAAAGTCATGTTTTGTCAACTCTTTAGCTAGCAAACAATGTAATGTTTTGGTAAGTTTTTAGCTAGCAGACAATATAATGTTTTGTCAGCTTTTTAGCTAGCAAACAATGTAGCATTTTCTTAATTTTTTTTGCTGCCTTCCAGTGGAACAAGGTGTTGTAAACACAACATGAGGAAGGCATTCAAATGGGCTCATCTCGTAAACATGATAAACCCAACCCCTTTTAACACACCAGTAAACTGGCAAACAATGTAATGTTTTGATAAGTTTTTGGCTAGCAAATACTGTAATGTTTTGTTGAGTGTTTAGCTAGCTAGTAAACAGTGTAATCTTTTACAACTTTTTAGCTAGCAAACAATGTAATGTTTTGTTAAGGAATACAGAGCAGCCAGAAGTTTCTCCCTGCCTTTTACAGTTACTGACAGTATTTGAATTCATTTATTCATTCACTTATTTTAATTTGGGTAAACAAGCATCTCCATACTGATTAAACTCAATTTAATTTTGTTTTACATCAATTTAGTTTTGCTCAACTCTGATCAGAACTAATTGGATCAAATTAATCTTTGTTGGAGCAACACAGTCTAAGAGTGGCAGAAGCACAGGGGGAGATAGTTGAGAGGAGTGGCAGATAAAGATAAACAGACGCATACATACAGTCAAAGAAGGTGAGAAGGGGTGATATGAGAATAAGGGAGAAGTGGTCTGGGGAAGGGACCTCATTGAGCTTTAGCAGCATATTATCTCTAACACTTAACAGTCCTCTCAAAGTCAGAGCTGGGCAGCGTGGCAGTATAGGAGACAGAAGTCAGTAAAGCTTCTGAATACTGAGTGCTGGATATTGAAAATCCTCCATGCTTGAAGGACCTGAGATTTGTTGAAACTTGTGATAACAGCGTAAACTGCTATCTAAAGTTCAGTAAGGACAGCATGTCTGTTCCACCAATGTCAGCCTTGAGAGGAATGTGATGAAGAAGCTCCAAAAACATTCAATTTATTTATCCAAAGATAAACAGCAGGATTCTTGAAACAAATTCAAATTAGCCACGTAACAACATTTTTGCTTGAGTGGTTAAATTGTTTCTCAGGGACAACAACGACATTATGTTCATGATTAAACCCAAAGTCAGCCGTGTGTGCTTTTGTTCATTTGTATGTTACCTCCCATTAGCTTGTACTGTATTACATGGTGAAATAACTTCTGTTTTTTTTTTAAAATTCAGTTCATAAAAGGCTCTTTAAATTTTTTAAATAAAGTATGGATGAAGTATGGAGTCACAGGGGTGCCACAAAAAATCTAAAGCTGTAAAAGAATAATAAAATGAATGTTGAAATATAAAGAGGAATAAATAAAATAATAAATAAATGTTATTTTTTTTAAATTATTATTTTAAAGACAAATAGCAACATTTACAATAATAATTATAAGCATTTTCATTGTACACATTATTTTCTTTCCTTTTTTCTGTATATATTAATTCATATATTTTTAAAAATATTTATTTATTCCATATAAATTGCCCTATTTTGTATAATAAATACATATAATACATTACATAAATACATTTCCATATAAATTGCCCATTTTTTGTATGTATATTTCTATATATTTATTTCTATATAATGTGGTTTAGTCATTGATCTTTAGCCCTTGACTTTTCCTTCACTTGGTTGAATGAACATCAACAAGTGAGTCACCACTCAGCCTGGGCAGGAAGGCCCGCCCAAAGCTAAATGACTGACAGCTTGGCCCTTCATAAAAAAAATAGCAAAAACAGAGGGGAAGGGAATAAGGAAAGATGAGGCAATAAAATAAATAAATGATATATGAAAAACGAAATATATAGAGAAAATAGATCTATGTCCATGCACAAAATAAATATATATATATTTTTTTAAACATAAATGAACAAATAAATGTGAAAATAAATACTCAGAACTATTCCTCTATAATTTTAATATTTGTCTTGATATTTCTTGATATTTTCCTCATATTTCTCTTAATATTTCCATATTTATTTTCTAATAGTTTAAAGATTTATTCTTTTTTTTTAATTTATTGCACCATTTTTACTGCGATTCCAATGCTCACCGGCAGGGGCGCTGTCGCCTAAACGTCGTCCATAGAAGAAGAAAAGCGAAAAGTCATGGCGGCTGACAGTTTGTAATGAGCCAACAAAAACAGCTAAGATTCTTGCAAGTTGGACATAAAACGTTTAAACCAGGTCCGGGGAACAAAACTCAGAAGACAAAATGCAGATAACTTTGAAAACGTTACAGCAGCAGACGTTCAAAATCGACATCGATGAAGAGGAGACGGTGAGAGTTGAAACCAGGCAGTAACGTTATTTGAGGGGGGTGGAATGGGAGTTGGGTATGTCCTGGAACCGACTACTTTAGTTTTTTAACCCATTTTAAATCAGGACAGCGATAAATATATTTTCTTGAACCCGACACATATATTTGAGTTGGACTACCTGTTCGGGTTAACGTAACTTGTGATTGGGGCATTAATTAGCTTAATACCGGTCAGGAAAGTAACGTTAGTTTCTAGTGTCAGCATTTAGCCGTAGCCCACTTAAGGTTCTAAGTTAAATGGGGGTTGACAAGTTAGCATTCCCGTTAGCTTCTGTAGCTAAATTATGACCAATTAAACAAAGTCATTTTTAGTGAAATAAATCAAAATTAACTCCGCGTTGGTGACTGTAGCAGTTAAACTCATTAATGTTGTCTAATTTGTAGCTAGTTTGCCGTATTGTCAAACAGCTAATCCAAACTTAAGATGAAGTTAACCGTTAGAGCTAGTTAGTTAGTGGTAAACCACCACTTAACGCTGTGTTTTGTGTAAAGATATAATATTATTGACATGGATAAACGGGGCTAAATGACCTTTGCTAATTTTAATAAAACTTTACTATTAGATTTCATCTTTTATTTTCGCTAAGCCTGCATAAACGTTAGCCACGGTAGTGAAGTATACAATCACCATAGCTAACGTTGCACACATGAAGTTATTTTTATTAGGAATAGAACTTAGGTTGATCTATCCGTTTGTAATTTAAATTTAGCCCTCAACATGCTTTCAGGGGTAGCTAACTGGTTCGCCTTAAGGTGCCAGCAGTGTCATACCTATTAAATTCCAGTTTTATGATAGTGTCTTGCTGTTAGCTAGTTCACACTTTGGACTTTATTTTTAACTCGTGCTATAGTTGGGCTTGGCAATATGATGGTGGAAGGACCAGCTGATCCATAGAACTTATATGTTCTGCAAGGATCAAGAAAATTAATAACAAATCGTCCTTTTCACAGGTGAAGACATTGAAAGAGAAGATTGAAGAGGAGAAAGGAAAGGACAATTTTTCAGTTGCTGGACTGAAGCTGATATATGCTGGTATGTTACTTTTCCTTTCTATGCAGTCTAAATCTGCACTGCCTTGACTTTCAGTGGGTTAATATTTTACTGAAGAGAACATAAGCCATTTAGATATTCCTACAAAACAGCTGTTTTATGTTACAGTATTTATGTTTTGGGTTGCTGCCAATACACCATGTTAATTGATCTTAGCAAGGCATTAGAGATGCTGAAAGTGGTGGGGATCTGTTACCAAGAGGGCTGCACAGTTAGAGCTGCAATGATTCTGATTCCAGCTTCTTCTTCTTTTTTTTTTGTTTTTTGTTTCTTTACTCCTCTACGACAGTAAACTGAACATCTTTGGGTTGTTAGCAAAACAAGACATTTGATGACATAATCTTGGGCTTTGGGAAACACTGATCAACCATTTTCTGACATTTTATAGACCAGACAACTATAATGGAATAATTGAGACAATAAGCAACCGATAAACTGACAATGAAAATAATTTTGTTGCAGCCCTATGCACAATTATTCAAATAATTAGTGAAATGGTAATATGGCCAAGTGCAATATTCAGTGGGCAGAAGCTGCAATTTTTCAATCAAAGTAACATGTGAGACAAAACAGCATTATAATGAAGCACTGTAGTGCTGCAAAGATGCCCTGGAAAATGAAAATTGTGATGCAAAAATGGTCAGTCCACTCATCGTAAATCCCATCACAATAGCAGTATCTGTAAAAATACTTTGTTACTACATGTCACAGGGCTCCAGGCTGCAACCAAAAATCTATTTAATGCACCTAAATATTTTCATTAATTGCACTTTTGTGCCTGAAATTTAGCAGTTCTGATTTTTTATTTATTTTTTTAAGTATAAAGTTATTATCATAAATATATATTTTTACAAACTCTGTCTGGTTGTGCAGTCAGTTGCCTTTGAGCAGACATTATAATTATATTTTTTGTAGATTATTTTGTCAGGGTATAGCAGGATTTTATGTACATCCTGCACATGTGCCATGTCTGTCTCATATGTGCATGTGTGAGACTTTGGAGAATCATGAGTCACAATCTTAAAACTTCAAAATAAAGACAACTGTTTAGGGAAGCACCATCTTTATCCAATCGCTCCGTTGTTGAGATGGGCGTTTACTCTCACTCTCCAGTGTGTTCTCTTGGAAATCCCCAGCTGTTACCTTGATGAGTGGATGTAGAAGCAGTTTGCCGTCACACCAGTGGTTTCTCTGGATTCGTACTAGGATCCACATTTATCTTGTCTGTATGTTGTACTCTGTATGTACAGTCACAGGAAGCCTAAATTTGTTATGAAAGCTAACATAGATCTTCCAAGCTAATAGATTTAATTCACAGTGCTCCAGTGCTTACATTAAGATTATTAAAATATTTAAAGTGTTTGACTGAGCTGAGTAGTTCTGCATTAACAAGGTTTTATCTGAATCACAGGTTTACTTTAATGGTTTAATGTAATTTTTTTGTCACTGCAACTTAACTATTGTGGTACAAAAAGGCAAGTGTTGGATAGCTTCTCTTGGAGTTTACATGCAGTTTTCAACCGACAGCAGCACTTTAAAGGTGTGGTATTTTGAACCTTCGATCAGCGCACATCTCCTACTGCTGCACACTGCTAAATAATTAAAACTGCAGGCTGCTGTTTAGTCCCTCTGTGGTTCACCCATGGTTATCTTGCTTACATTGCAGAGTTCCAGTTCCAGTGTTTTATTGGAGCACAGTGTGGCATTTTTGACAGCTAGCCCATATCAATCGATCAAATCCTGCCTGGATCTGCTTGAACTTAATCCTGCACATTGGCTCCTAACATCTTTATTCATAACTTGTTAATAGGCCTATTTGAAATTATCATTTAAAGGGTTGTTTTGTCACCATCATTTTAGACCCTCAGTGATAAGGCAGGTATATAAAAATGCAGCGCTGTAGAGCTGGTGAACGGTTTTTAAAGGCCTGCAATGCATTTTCTGTTTAGCAGGTAAAGCATTGGCTGGTTTTCTCAGTTCCCGGTTTCAGTCTCCTGATGCCTACAGCTAGAAACCTGCCAAAAAACACGTCTGTCTGTCAGACAAATAGAAATGTTAGCCAGATAACTGCAAAGGTTGCAGCTTTGGCAAGAACACGTGTTGAATCATGACATGCCTACCTTCAGTTGTTTGACTAAGCTTTGCCGTTATCTCTCCTTCAAAAGATAGAGGAATGCTTGAGGGGAAAAAAAACTCAAAAATTCACAATCACACCACTGTACTGTGTGTTTTAAAACATGTTTCAATTCAAAGGGACGTTGAAGACACTTTATAGGCATTGTGTATATTTTGCAGCATGTGTAGCATTTTAGACAGTGAGGTTTTGTGTGACCTACTTAAAGTGGCTTCTCAGTCATGTATATAAAACTAAACAATAGCAGTGCTTTACAATGTAACAAAAAAAAGAACCAGATGTGGTGACAAAGGCAGACAATTTATCTGCTCAACAAGCCTCTATTCAATGATAAAATATGATACCATCCATTGTTACATCCCTGCATGTTGTTTCACAGTTCAAGGCAGGTGAAGCCAAGAGAATCATTGTGACTCATTCTTCTGTTTCTTTCCAGGTAAAATCCTCAACGATGACACAGCCCTCAAAGAATACAAAATCAATGAGAAGAACTTTGTGGTCGTCATGGTGACAAAGGTTTGGAAATTACAAATAGTTTTAGTAAATGGCTGATTTTGTTTGTTGAACAAATAGTATGCTTTTTTTGTTGTTATTGTTTTTTTTTTGTGTAACATTGTCTCCTTGAATGTTATAAATATGAGCTAACAGTGAAATATGATGAGGTCTGGCAACTTCTCTTTCTGCTGCCAACCACTTCTGTCTGTCTGTCCGAGCTGTTGAACAGGCTCTTTTGGTGCACTTAGAACAAGTAGTCCACAGTGTGACCACTGATAACTTACTAGTGGGGTCAGTGTTGTCAATGCCTGGCTCTGGTTTACTCCTATATCCCAGTACAGTTCACTGCAGATAAGATTATCTATAGAGATTGTCTTGGTTTATAGTGTTATGTACATTAGAGGTGCAATGATTAGTTGACTAATCAATAAGACGATCAAAGAAAATTAGTTGCCAACTTATTTAGGATTGATCAGTCGTTTCAGTCATTTTTCCAATAAAAATGTCAAGGATTTGTTGCTTTGCTTTGTCATTAATGACAGTAAATTAAGACTCTTTGGGTTTTGGAGTCTTGGTTCGACAGAAGAAGACAATCTTTTGACATTTGACAGACTAGTGAGTCAATTAATCATGAAAATAATCAGAATTATAATCAATAATGAAAATAATTGTGAGTTGCAGCCCAAATGTACATGCTGAAGATTGATTTTCTAGATATGTCCTCATCACCACCATGTTCAAAAGAAACGTCTGCACCACTGCAGTTAACTTTACATCCTGTGTCATCTCGTTTTTTGTGCCTGATCCTGCACGTGGATCAGAGAAGCTGTCAGAGTGTTTCTCCCCCGTGCACAGTAATGGGAAGGTCGAGGCTGTTAAATAAACAGACAAATTGTTCCAAATGTCCTTGTTGAATAGCAGCAAAACAAGTAAGCCTTCATCAACTCTGGGGTCACACTTTTTCTCCCTCTTTTCCCCTTTATAAATCTTTATAAATGCTAACAGAACAGCAGTTCACAAGTGTAGGTCTACACTGTATTTTTAGCTTGGTGCTGCACTGTGTAGAAAAAGAATGGAGTCCACAATTTCAAGATTTAACTTGTTTGTTGTCCTCTGTGCACCAATCTGCTGAGCTGGAAGCGTGTGGCGCACTGAATGCACCGCCGTGCGCACAGCTGAAGCAACGTGTGTGTGTGTGTGTGTGTGTGTGTGTGTGTGTGTGTGTGTGTGTGTGTGTGTTTGAGAAAGGGAGGTGTAGGGGAAGGAATACAATGTTTCTGGAAGTTATTAATAAGTCTGTAGTATTTTTCATTAAGTCCCGCACCCTGGCTGACCCGCACATCATTCCTAAAAACACTTTTAAATTGTCGAATTTAATGTGGACAAGGACCTGATATTTAAGAGCTTTAAACGAAGTAGGTTAGGCTGCAACTGCACCTAATCGTATTTGTTGTTAAGCCTTGCACAATGAACAAACAAGGCATACAAATTCACAGGTCTAGGGTTCCCTTCTAGACACAAGCGGAGTTTGCAAGCAAACCAACATGCGTAACTGGTCAAAAACTTTCTCAGTGGTTATAGTTAACCATTAACATCCCTAACTTTGGACAAAACAAGACTTTTGAGGATATCGTTTTGGGCTTTGGGAAACGGTGATCAACATTTTTTCACTATTTTTGAACATTTTATACACCGAACTACTAATTGATTAATTGAGAAAATAATGAACAGTGAAAACGATTGTTAGAGGCAGCCCTAAACTCAATCGAAATACCTGCAAGAAAGCTCAAGCTAGCTATAAGGTAATGTAGGATAGCTGAAACATTGGTTAAGCAAAGATGCCCCAAAGTAAGTTTTGGAAGCAAATGACCAAATATTAATATATTTTAAATTGTCTCGCAGACTAAAGCGGCTTCAGCAGCGCCGCAGCCTTCAACTGCCGCCTCAGCTCCCAGCACTACAGCCCCTGCAGCGCCTCCCGCCTCATCGTCCAGCACAGAAACCTCCACAGAGCGTGCTTCCACAGACGACAAACCAGAGGAGAGACGGTCTTCCACTGCTGAACCAGCCACCACCCCAGTCGGGTAAAGATGGGTAGATGTTTGTCTTCAACTTTCTGTCGGGTTTCAGAGCGTCCTGCTTTGAGAAGTGATGTGCAGGTCACGCCTCACCCAGGGTCTGTTTTCTCTCGCAGGAGCTCCGAGGCTTCAACAAACACAAACCTAATTGATGAGGCTGTTTCAACTCTAGGTAAGGCTGCGTTTGTAATCGTAATTTGTTGGTCATTATTGTACAGCATTTGTTTAAAGATTTCTTTCTGCCTCAGTGCCTTTAAGCTGCGTCTCGTATGCAATAAATCTGTGGTTGGTGGTTCATTGTGGCCCATCCTGTTTCTTGTGGATATCCATAGCATGCTGGCATTGATGTATCTTAATCAATACGCAGCCGGATACTGCAGCTCGGCCAAAACATAATCCCACAGTTCCCCGTGGCCACAGTGTCTGAGCTTTGTAAATATTGCTGTGCTCAGAATAAATCCTGTAGATCTTAATTATTACGACTTGTGTAGTCATTGATGTGAATGTACAGTGTTTGAAGCAGATTGTTGACGCAGTGGAGAAAGTGATCTAAAATTCCTCTCCGCTGTCATGTATTCAAGTTGTGCTCAACTGATGCATATTTTTGTTTATTATGTGGTCATGGTGTTCAATTTTAGTTGTTTTCTATGTTATGTAACCATAAAAAAAAAGCTGCATGAGTTTTCTTCGAAATAAAACATACCTTAATGTCCTCCTTTTTAGTTTTAAAGGATTTGACTTGTGTACATTTTCATGTTCAGTACTAAAGGAGAATTAGATATTAATTTGCAAATGTTGGATCGTTAATTAAAAGTATTCAGATTGAAATGGCTTCAACTGTGGCTGATCGCAGCGCTGCACTTGACAAGGCAAAAGTTGACCCAGAATGAGGCTCTTGAGTCCCACTACTGATACGCACTTGGTGTGTCCTTTAGTGACGGGCCCATCATACGACGCCATGGTGAACGAGATGATGCTCATGGGCTATGAGAGGGAGCAGGTGGTAGCAGCTCTGAGAGCGAGCTTCAACAACCCGGACAGAGCTGTAGAGTACCTGCTGACAGTAAGTACACTTTTATATGTCTGTGGCTCTGGTAAATGTGTCTTACATCAGATATGATCGGTTATACTTGAGCGTGTACATGTGTGGTGAATATGTAGGAATTTTTAGTTTCCTTACTGCTTCATTTGTGTCACAATGACCTGAATCACAATGCAGATTTTGGTCATTTTGGTGCCACTGACCTGTGTTGTCGAACCGCACATCACTTAACGACAGCACTTACTTACTACATGGTTCTGACATGGCACGTAAACACGGTTAAAACTCTGAGTTCAACGTTCTAGTGTGTGGCTTCATTACACTCGAAAGGATTCCAGCACCGGGCAAGATATGCAACAAATGTTTAAAAACATTTGTGTGTTAAGAAGGGGAACATCTGGCAACACACGGGGATACGCTTGCAAAGCAGAGGGATGCACCGTTCTCGACTGCCTCTGTGACCCCATAAAAACCACATCAGCCGGCAGTGTGGGCGTCCCTGGCCCCGGTGATAGGGTGCATAGATATAAAACACTAGATGTGACGTGTCATAATGACTTGCTGCTTATATCTATGATGGAGAGACCACTGATGATGATGATGATGATGATGATGATGACAGCAGGCCTTCCGCAGTTTTGAACATATGATCATATTTCTGCAAAAGAACTTCAGCTGACATTTGAAGCTGGAGTTTGTAGAATACCAACTCGACTTTTATTTTGCGGTTGTTGTAGTTGTTACGTTTATGTATTTGTGAATTTGATATGTAGATTTGTTAAGTGTTTTATATTTCTTTACATCATATATTTAAGTATAATTTAAACTGTTGACAGTTAATATATTGTTCAGATTTGTCTTAGCAATGAAAAAAGACATTCTTAAATGTTATCAGCTGTCATTTTATGATTCTTTTCTTTCTAAGTATTGGTTCAGGCTCTGGTACTGTTTTTAAAAGTATTGTTTTAGCACTGTTGTCAGAAAAAACCCCAAACGATACTCAAATCTAGATGTAGCCCACAAACTTTAAATTGAAATGGACTAAAAGTAATTAACTTCAGTTTGTGTCTCGCAATCAAAATAGTTTCTTTTTTAATCGCTGTATATTTTTTTTGACTTTTCTTACAGGGTATTCCAGGCAGAGATCAGGGCCATTCAACAGGACCTGATACGGTGACGCCTCCAGTGAGCGGGGCTCCTGCTCCCGCTGCACCCACGAGCGGTAGTAGCGTCCCCGCCAACACTGGCTCTTCACCAAGTGCTGGGGGAGGTAAGTAGCTTGTACTATTCTTCATGTTCCAGCAGCCTCAATGAAAAAATGTGTTTCTCTTATTGTCCCTCCGTGACTTTGTGACTCACACTTTTTACCTGTACAGGAAACCCATTAAGTTTCCTCAGAAATCAGCCCCAGTTCCAAGTGATGCGCCAGCTGATCCAGCAGAACGCCGCCCTGCTTCCTGCCCTGCTGCAGGAGATCGGCAGGGAAAACCCCGAGCTGCTGCAGGTGAAGTTCTGACAGAGCTTGACATGTCTTTTTTTAAATCTTGCAGCAAGCATGGATGTGTTGACACAGTTCAGATCAAATAAATTCAGTTTACGTGTCATTAGGAGTATAACTCAGCCTTTAGAAACAGTCGGATAATGTCCTCTGTTGCTCTGATAGGGTGGTTTCCAGGGTTTAAAAAAAAATATTATCTCACTTTGGACTTAAAAGTTAAGTTTTAACAAGGCTGAGTTACAAACTTGAAGTTAGGATTTGAGTATAAAGAGGATTTAGGAGGCAGGTCATCTAAGGAAAGACATTTTTGAGTTTGAGGGATTAAAGTCTGTTGTGGGATCCAATGTTTTTGAGTTTGGCCCATACTTCAGGCCTTGAATTAAGTCATTTTTAGGACAAGGCTACTTTGGCCTTTGAAAAATACAAATTTGCTGGGGCATAGCTGCCAAAATGTAGGGCGCCAAGGCCAGAACTGAAAACAAAACAATATTATTGCAGTTAGCTGATAATTAGCCTGATCAGCCACTGCCAATAATTAATATAAACACACACCATTGGACAACAATTAATTAAACCATCAACTAACTCAGTGTTTGACAACCTCATAATTCTTTTGCCGTTGCCCAGTATTTCTGTAGTTGACAAAATGTTAAGAAATATACATAGAGAATTAGCAGTTTGAATTTAACAGAAGCTTCCTAAACTCCCCAGGGAAAGTATGACACTACACTCCCTTTAAGAAATATGACATATTAACAATTCCATACATCCCTGTAAAAAAAACCCATAAATCTTCAAACACAAGATAAAAGACATCATATGTCGACAGTCCTCTTGTCAGTTCAGTGTCAGCATAATCCGGAGAGATGGCGTGCACCAGAAGAATACTGCCACTCACCTGATTTTTTTTTTTTTTTTTTTTCATTTTTGTGACATATTCTACAGATATGGTTTTGAAACTGCAGTGAAAAGTGTCGTGTTGCTCGTATGACGTCGATATGACAATCAACAGCTCTTGTTACTGAGACCTGTGTGTCACACGGAAAGAATAGGCGAGATGCCAGATTTCACTGCTCAGGTGAATCCACCGCTTTGTTTTAAAGCAGCGTTTCCCAACCCTGGTCCTCAAGGGACCCCCCCTGCCCTGCATGTTTCGGATGTTTCCCTGCTCCAACACACCTGATTCAAATGATCAGGTTGCCGTCAGGTTTCTGCAGAGGCTCGATGACGAGCTGATCATTTGAATCAGGTGTGTTGGAGCAGGGAAACATCTAAAACATACCTGAGGATCAGGGCTGGGAAACACTGTTTTAAAGGGCACAACAGTCAGTTCAAAACAGAGGATCCAATCTGGCTGTGTGGGTACAGGGGGCATGACATGCACTCAACAGATCCAGGCCACTGGGTGTTTGGTCGTGGTATAATTCCTGCCCTGATACTACAAACTAAAAGTCACGATTTTGACCATTCTCTTTTAAATCTTTCTCTTGTGAGTTCCCTAAAATTATTGATAAAACAAAAAAATAAATAAATACAATAATTTATTGCCTGTTGCCATATTTTTGCTCCAGCCCAGAAGGCTGTAAGTGTCAACGATCATTCTGTTCACTCCTGTAGGAGATCAGCAGCCACCAAGAGCAGTTCATTCAGATGCTGAACGAACCCAATCCAGAGCCAGTGCCGGTAGGTGGAGGTGGTGGAGCGGGAGGAGCAGGGGGAGCCGGAGGGATGTCAGGCGACACACCTGGCGGGAATCACATGAGCTACATCCAGGTCACGCCGCAGGAGAAAGAGGCCATCGAGAGGGTGAGTCACCAACCTTCTCCCTAGGTCCGAAGTTCACAAGCGCTGGAATGTGACGCGCAACCCAGATCCTCACCTTATATTTACTGTTTCACGCAGGAGAGGCTGGTAAACATGAAGGAACAGATTTTTAATTTGCATAATTAAAGTATTGTTTGTCTAATTTGCAACCCTTCTCGCTCTGATTCCAGCTAAAAGCCTTAGGATTTCCAGAGGGGCTTGTTATACAAGCCTACTTTGCCTGTGAGAAGAACGAGAACTTGGCCGCCAACTTCCTTTTACAACAGAACTTTGACGACGATTAAAAAGAGCCATCTTCATTTTGACTTTTTTTTTTTTTCTTATTTCTTCCTCTACTTTTTGATTGCTGATATTGAATATATATGTAAAACAAACCTTTTACATTTCCAAAAAAACAGAAAAAAATGTTTTATTCACCACTTCCACATTCACCTTTCTTAATAACACTGGATAATTATCAGCTGTACAAGACAGGCTGTTGTTTGTGATCAGTTTGAAATGGAGGAACAATTAAAGTACAATAACTTTGCATCAGAAATCACATGTGTGCTATTGATTTTGTTAAACTTTAGTTAAATCAATATTTTTTTATAAAGGAAAATCAATATGGTTTGCAACGGCATTATCTGTCACATAAGTTTAGTTCAGGTTATATCCGACAGTATTCATGCACTCTTTGTGTTCTGCTATAGAGATTTAAGAAATTAAAGTTGTGCATAACAGAATAGCAACATGTATGGCACTGGTTCTCTTCTTTTTTTTGTTTTGCATCCCTCATCTGCATGTAAATCAACAGGGTTGCCAGCAGGAATCTGAACTGAAATAAGTATGTGAAGGCATTTTAACATGTATATACTTAACATGCAGGTGGTAAGGTTCAGTTTGCAATGGCTGTCATTTTTACAGAAAAAATAAAGTTTTCAAAATAAAATGAAAGCTGTGCCTGTTCTGCTGTGTTTGCATGTGGGCTGTGACTAAATGCAAAACTAAACACGCTTCATGTCACGGTCCTGCATCATCCTGTCAGGATTTATTTCACAATAATGACCTGCTCACTGTAAATTATCACTGACATGTAACCCACCGGTTCCCAACCTGGAGGTCATGAGCCCGCCTTGGTTTTAAGAGGTGTAAGAATACTTTAAAATATACATATAAATATATGTAGTAGGTCTACATGTCAGCATTTCTTTATGTCAACTTTTGTGAAGGAAACTTTAAACTTTAGATTTTTATTTAAGATATTAAAAATAAATGTCACAGGATAAGGTCATGATAAACAGCCCCATTCTGCATTAGAAAAGTGTGCGGTCAAAATGACCAAAGAGCTAATTTTTTTAAATTTGAGATACTAATGTCAGGAGAAGAAAACAGAATTTGTCAGGAAAAAACAGAAGCCTATTAAGTATGAATGTTTGTTAAAAAATAAAATAAAATACAAACTTCAGACAGAATTGTATAAAAGGTTCCTAAAAACATCAGGAAAACTCATCTCTGATGCAACATTCACAGGAAATAATCTGCTCCAAATGAATCCAAATCACTCGCTTTAAGTTCCTGCAGTTCTTGTGTTCACTGTTTGGGTTAATTGTAAAGTTTATCAGTTTTTCTCTACTGTTATTATTATGCAATGAATCTAACAAGAAATATCCATAAAAATGTCACTTCGTCAGGGGTCTTGCTTAGTGATATAATATGGGTCCCTTGAGGAAAAAGGTTCTACTCCTTCTATTCATGGAAGAAAAGTTGAGTGACATGAGTCCTGGATGTTCTTAAATGAACCTATAGGGGGCAACAAAGACCACAACATGTTTCCAAAAGTCAACACCAGACTGTGTTTACCAGCCTGAGGTTGTGCAGCATGTATGCCACAGGATTAATGATTATCAGAAATATGATTTTTATTTCTTATTATGTAGGACTTTAGCGTAGCAACATTTAAATTTTGTTTAAATTAATGAACAGTTCACATACATTAGTGCAATAGTTTTACCTCTAAATACATCTTTTGAGACCTTGTGGCACTTTAAGAATGCAGATGTTTCTCAGACGTTGTTGAAACCATTTGTCAGTGTTGATGGTGTGTCATTCTTTATTTTAAGACGTTTTGTGCGGTGCTATGATTTTACCATATTGTGCAATGGAACTGTCATTGTCAACTAATGATTATTTTCATTAGCGATTGATCTACTGACTTTTTTTTTTTTTTAATGAATCAGTTAGTTATTTGGTCCATAAAATGGTGCCGTTCTCAAATGCCTTTTTTTGGTCCATAACCCACAGATATTCAGTTTACTGTCACAGAGGAGTAAACAAAAACAAAAAACAAAACAGTAAATATTCTCATTTGAGAAACTAATATCTGAGAAATTGAACTTTGTTTTTATTTAAAAAAGGACTTTATTGATTTATTGGTTATCTTATAGCAATTTTAAAGTTTTATTGCTTATCAAAAAGAAATAAATGATTCACTATATGTTAATTAAGCTACAATCATGACCTCTATGTTTTAGAACAACTTTGTTATATTTACTGTAAAGAATTTTGTTGGTAAAACAGCTACATTTCATATAACATCAACTTTACACAGGGTTCTATTCATTGTTGTATAAGTCGCTCAGGCGTTGAGTGGATACAAAGTATATTTCATGCAAGGAATTTTAGTTCTATAATATTATCATGAAATCTTTTGTGGAAAAAAAATGCATGTAGCTGGATATACATCAGGTACACACAACACAAAGAATGATGCATAATCATGTAGCAGAAAAATTTCAAGACACTATCTCACAGATGCATCTTTATGTGTTTTGTGCACCTGAGATCTGCAGCTCAGATTTGGTGTCACCCTTGAATGTCAGCCAGTAACTTGGTTCTCCTCCCCATTCTTCCCAGTGACAGGTGTAAAGAGAACCCCATGGAAACAGGACATTGTAGCGTATTTTTGTGAAAACTGCAACATTGTGTGAGCTTGCCTGCGGCGATCTCACTATTATCAGGGGGGGATACTGTGTGTGAGGTGACTAGGAGCTATTGCTGCCATTTAAATGTGCTTCTCCATTACACTGCCAGGGAAATCTACAATTACTGAGACTGCTGATGCTCAAGAAAAAAATCTACAGGTTATATTTTTGTGCCACTAATGTTGCTTGCTTTATGGTGTTGACATGTTTTCTCATTTTCAGGCCTGGGGAGTAACAGATTACATGTAACAATACTGTATAAGTAATGAGAATATATATATAAAAAAAAGGTAACTGTATTCCATTACACTTACAGAAAAAAATATAGAATCAGATTACAAATACATTTGGTAAAAATGGGCAGTATTAGCAGGGTTACCATTTAGAAATACATTTTAAAATTAAAACAATATACTTCAATGTGCAGTGTGCACACATTACAACACAACACAAATTCAACAACACTGCTGTGGTTTCACTGAGAAAATGGAAACGTAACCCACACAGCCAAACTGCTAACTTTAGCCACATAGGATAGCTGCTTCCATTAGCTGCATAGAACAACTGCTAACGTTACCTACACAGGCTGCTAACTGCTAACTTTAGCTACACAGACCAACTGCTAACAGTAGCTACACAGCCACAACCACTGACGTTAGCTTCAGAAACTAACCACTAACTTTAGCTACACAGATCAACCACTAACATTAATTACACAGCACAACTGCTAATGTTGGCTGCACAGATCGAGCACTAACGTTGACTACACATAACAACCACTAATGTTAGCTACACCGCACAACTGCTAATGTCAGTTGCACAGCAACTGCTATCATTAACTACATAGCACACCTGCTAACGTTAGCTAACCACTAACATTAGCTACACGACTAACGTTAGCTACACAGACTAACTGCTAACATTAGCCACACACACCAACTGCTAACATTAGCTGCACAGAACAACTGCTAATGTTAGTTACGCAGACAACCACTAAAATTTGCCACACAAGAACCACCATTAATGTTAGCTACACAGAGCAACCGCTAACATTAGCTACACAGACCAACTGCCGACTTTAGCTACAAAGAAAAGTCACTAACATTAGCTGCAGGGAACAACTGCTAACTTTAGCTACACAAACCAACTGCTGATATTAGCTACACAGAAATCGAGTTAGCTAGCTAACCTGGAGATACTACTACTACAACTACTACATCAACTGAAAACTATTTTGGGATTGTAGGTGGTGTTGCTGGGATGGTTTTGGAGTAACAAAATACCCCAAATGTGCAGCTAATGATCTAAACGTGCATTTGCGCATGACACAGGAAGAAACAGCTGGACATAAATTAATAAACCCACAATGAACATAAAACATTACACTAGCCCAAACAATTTCATCATATTTGGTATTGAGGTAATCCAAAAGTAATGGAAAGTAATCAGGTTACATTAATTTAATATTGTGACACTTGGATTAAGTTACTGACTACATTTTGTATCAGAATATATAAGTAACCCCCCAGTCATGCTTTTTTGTGTCCACTGAGATAATGATAATGATGCAGAAGAGTATGAAGGTCATTATGGTTTTCTTATTTCAAATACATTTTATTTTATTATACTGTAAAATACAAAACAATAACAAAGCATTTTTATTCACAAATGTACAAAAGTCAAGATTATATTACATATTTTGGCTATAAACAAAAAAAAATCTTTGTTCAGAGTTCACTCATTCCATACAAAAATATGAATGTCTCATATAAATTATTGCACTTTGCAGCTGCAGTGCATTGACGATTGCCATCACCATTTATAAGTGAAGTGTTCACCTGATTTAAGTCCGATTGTGGAAGAGAGGTTTCTAAGAAACGCACAAAACAACCATATGGCACTTTTTTTTTTCATAGTTTTCACCCTTTTGTATATTTTCCTTTAATCTTTGGTACCTTTTCTTCAGAGTCACTGAGCACCATTCTGTATAAATTAACATTGTACCTGAAATTAATGGCATCGCAGGTGAAATGTGTATATAAATATAGATGTATTCATTAATACAGTATTTTGAACAGTGTGTAGTTGTTAACAGAGCCTATATTGGCGTGTTGCTGGTAGAAGGCCTCTGGAGATGTTTGTCTGTTGCTCCTGGTTTCCCTGACAGAAATACATTTCCAGTTAAAAGCTGTTGGCACCTGGTCCTCCAAGTTTTGTCGGTTAAATAAGACAAATTCCAGTTTGGTCCCTTTCATAAAAGTTTACAACCCTGACTGAGAGGTCTCGTCGAGTCGCCTGCACAATGTGCGAAGACGGGATCGGCCTCGAGAGAAATTCTAGGCTCTTGAGGGAGTAATGCTCTGTCTTTTTTAGCCGTGAACACCACAGCTTGTCTTGTTGCTTTGACAACGGCCAGAAGGCAAATTATGGTTTTATAAAAAGTGTTTGTTCAGGGTTCTGCTGATGTGTTTTTTTTTCTTTTTTCATTCTTTCTGGAAGCCTTCATTCCATCATAAGTGTCTCTTCATATGGAGAGCAAGGTGGTCCGACCTCGAGAAGGCCCGGTCACATTTCTGACACTGGAACGGCCGGTGGCCCGTGTGTTTCCTGTAGTGGCGTGTGAGCTCGTCCGAACGTGCAAACTTCCAACCACAGCCCTCCCAGTCGCAGTGGTAAGGCTTCTCCCCTTTGATGGAAACACAATACACACACAGAAGGAGCAGTTAGCGGCGGCCCGGAGGTTAAACTGGTCCAACCTTCCCCACCGTGAGGAGAAAAAAGAGGCTCGTCCTGTCCTGCAGCTAATTTATAAAGGCCGAGCTAAACGGCCTGGGGTTTGTATTTGAACAGGGATCAGTATCAACCTGTTTCGCTGCACCTGCCAAACAACTCCCCCACCCCATCCCCCACCCAGCTAACCCCCATTCATGGTGACTCAATGATTCAATGTGTTGGTACATAATAAAACAGCATGAAAGAGCAGCGTTAAACAGCAGTTACTAGCTACAAAAATATGCCTCCTGCTATCTTCAGGTGACTTCATTTAATTTGAACCAGATTTAAATGCCACAACAACAAAAAAAGAACCATCTAACATTCAGCTACATACCTGTGTGTGTGCGGTGATGTGCTTTGAGGTGGGAGCTCTTTGTGTAGGTTTTCCCACACCCGACGTAGTCACACGTGTGCGTGGCGACTCTCTTCCTTGGCCAGGAGCGCCGACCACGTTTAGGCTTCGGTTCTTCCGGCAAACAGTCCCCACCGGAGATCATGAGGGGCTCTGCAGGGGTCAAAAGGTCAAGGCCATCATCATGTGTTCAGAGAAAATATTCAATGTACAAATACTGGCAGATCATTTTATTTTACTTCACTTCAGTAGAAAGTTGCAGAATGTTCCTTATCATTTAGAAAATGATAAGCCTTCTCTAAAAGTACTTTTTTAAAAACAACCTCAGACTACTACAGTGTAAAAACACACTAATAATGTGTTTAATAATCTAACCAATTATAAATGTAAATGTAAGTGTATGTGTAAATCTAAAGTTTAAACGAAAAAAAGACGGGTTTTGTAATTTAATTACTAATAATTAATCGATTAAACGACTGCTAGTGTTTTCAATTCATTCGTCATTTGCAACCTTACTATGAAAACAAAAAAATTAAATTTCAAGGCAGCTTACTGCAATAGATTTACTCTAAAGTTTTGACATAATCTTAAAAAAAAGTTTTGCCTGTACTCTTTAGTTGAGATAATTATTTATTTAAATAAACTTGAATCTTTGAGTTTTTGAAACTAAAAAAAAAAGTATTTAAAAAAATTGGTCACAGTGAGCTGTGAACCTTATTTTTTCATAATTTGGGTGCCTGGAAATGTAATCATTTTATCTGAAAATATTAAAATATCAACCATTAGTCACTTAAACTTCACTGACTTTGCTCAATAATTTTTGAAAATTAGATCATCTAAAGAAGAAAAGTAAATTATCTCAACATAAGATTAGTAGTTAAGAGTTTGAGTTAGCATAGCTTGAGTTTTATTAACTTTTTTGTTTTTACAGTGAACATAATAACTGTATGAACATGTAACATTTGGCCATGTCTTGTATCTATTTTGGCTGGTTTGTTAAAGGTAAATCATTTTGAACTGTTAGTTTTGTAGCTCTTAATGTTGTATAAAATTATATTAAATTAAGACTGTGTGTTCATGTTGTGTGCTATTTTTTGTTTGTTGTCATTTTCTTTGACTAACGGACAAATATCCACATTTAGAGCGTTCAGTACACACAGAAGATAAAAATAAAGTAGCTGTGACTAATGAGAAAAACAAACGTGCGCTCACCTTGGTACTGCATGGAGTTTGGCTGAGGGTAAGAGGTGTAGCCCTGCGGGGAGCTGTGGTGGTATCCCTGGGGAGGTAGAGTGATCTGAGCGTGGGCATGCCCCAGGACCTGGTGCTCCCGGCTCAGGGGATGGTCCGGGGAGAGGGAGGAGGACGACGATAACCTGCCGCCCGTCATGGACCGCCCTCCGCCGGGGAAGCCGTGCAGGTCTAAGTGGGCGGGACGCTGCTGTTGGCTCCCTCGGCCCTGAGAGTTCACCCCGGCCAGGTGGAGGTCGATGGGCTGCGAGATGGTGCAGTTACTGGGGTTCTCCTGCTTTATCCTGTGGCACGGAAAGGACGGCGAAGCGCGTGAAGGGGTGGGGTCTGACGTGACGTTAACGCAGGCCTTGCTCACGCTCACGCCTTGGCTGTAGTCTCCCATGTCCATTGTGGTCTTGACCACAAACTTGCCGTGGAGGCTGGTGGGGTGGAGGTACGCCGGGTCCAACTCGGGTCTCATGAGCTCCGCCACAAAGCCTCCAGAGGGCGAGACGTCGCTGATGTCTGGGATGGTGTATAGCAGCTCGCTGGCGGTGCCCTGAGGGGACGGGAGGGGGTAAGATGAGGAAAAAGCGCCCGGAGAAGGAGACAGGGCCTGGGCAGAGCTGCACGCCATGGCCTCCTCCTGCTGTTGCTGCTGCTGCTGCTGCTGCTGTTGTTGCTGCTGCTGCTGCTGCTGCAGGATGGAGTTAGACAGAATAAAGTCGTAGTCCAAGTCCAGGTCAGGCTCGGCGTGTTTTTTGGACATGCTGGGGCTGGTTGTGCTGGTGGCAGTGGGATGGTCAGGGTCAGAGCAGCTGCTTCCGGTTGGCACGCTGGGTCTCTTAAGAAGGGACAACTCCTCCTTCCATCTCTAGAGGAAAGTTGCACAAGCATTAATCACGGCACTGCGTGTCATGTTTCTGTTTATAAGATACAGACAGGATCCAAAAATACACACCTGAGTTTTAGGGCTGTTCTAGTTAACATCTAAGATTTTGGATATCGTCATATGATGGTAAGTTTTGTCTTTTCCTGGTTCTAAAGGCTGCATTACAGTAAAATGACATTGTTTTCTGAACTTACCAGACTGTTCTAGCTATTCTATTATTACTTAGTCATTATATCCACATTACTGATGATTATTTATCAAAAATCTCACTGTGTTCATATTTTGTCAGAGCAGCAATAGTCATCCCTACAATACTGCAACAATATCGACAAATATTGAGGTATTTTGCCAAAAAATATCTTGATCCATATCCATACTGCCCAGCCCTACTTTCGCTTGCCCTATTTATATTAGTGCTTGTTTTGAATGGATAAGATCATACAGGAGGCCTATTAAGGCTGCGTATTGGCAAGAATCTGGCGATTATGATTCAACATATTGCGATATATTGCATACTACTGTATTAGTATAAAGATCACGCCGGCTTATGCATATAAGTTTGCTTTCTTAAGCTAAAAGTTCGATAACACTGCTCGCTCACAGTGAAAATAAACCACTAACATAAATCTTTGCATGTGTCACAATACACAGTGTTTTTGAGAATCGATATGGTATCACAGAACATCGAATATCACGATACTCAAGAGTATCGATCATTTCTGGCACCCCTAGTAGGACTGTGTATTGGGAGGAATCTGGCGATACAATTAATATCGCGATATACAACAATAATGTGATATATTGCTATTTTTTAATCTAATTTTAAGAAAACTCTGACAGTATAAAGAAGACACCACCATATGCATCAAATCTGAGTTTAAAGTAGATAACAAAGCTGCTCTCTCACGGTCGGAGGCTTAAAAATGACAGAAAATGAACCACTGCCAAGAATTTTTACGTGTATCACAATCAGAGTTGATCCAGGACTGATAACAGTGTCAGAAAATGGCACCAATACTCCCTTAAATGCTGCTGTCGTTATCAGCAAGTATGCAAGTCTGTGCCCAGGATGTTGAAGTCACATTTTATAGCATTCATTTGCTTTATACTTCTATATTATGTGTTTGTTAATGTTTTACAAAGGGTTTAACCTGAGACAAGCCACACAACAATGATAGCAATCGTATCACATCCATACAGGGTCAGTACAGCTGTTAGAAAATAATTATATTTTCTTTTTAAGTCACTGGTATTGGATTGGTACTTGGTACTGACCCAAACACAAAGTTCAGCATCAGAATCAGTAAAGAGAAGGAAAAACTCGTATTGAAACATCTCTAATGAAAATATCACAATATACAGTGTTTTTGAGAATCGATACAGTATCACAAAACATAATACCACGATACTCAAATGTATTGATATCTTCCTGCCTCTATATACTACAATATTGTTGCAGTATTGATAAATATTGAGGTATCTGGTCAAAAATATCATATTTGATGTCCCTATTTGAGTTTGTCCAGCCTACTTGCCCTTGTACAAACTGTTCTATTTACTAGCAGTTATCAAACAACAACAACAATCTAATCTAGGGCTGGAATGTCTGTAAAATGTCACAAAATAGTGAAAAATGTCGATCCTGGTTTTTTAAAGTCCAAGGTGATGTCTTAAAATGTCTTGTTTTGTCACACCAAAACCCAAAGATATTCAGTTCAAAGCATTAAATCTCCATATTTGAGTGGTTGAAGTCAGCATTTTATGTTATTTTTTGCTTGAAAGTTTACTTTAATGCTTAATCCGTTATAAAATTAGTTTAATAGTTTGATTATTTTTGAGTTGCTAGATTTACTAGCCTGATATGGCCCTGGACAAGCGAGCAATCCTTACTGTTACTTGTTTTTCATAGATGGGACATAAATTAGGCCTGATAAAGGAGTAAAGAACCTGGACCTGTAATGTAAAGTGAATACTATGACAGCTCAGCTACAGAGCTGCTGTAGCAAGTGTCCTTGGCAGAGTCAGAGCACCACCTAGAATACAGATTATTCTCATTCATGAAGAAAAGTGCACCGCAAAGCACTACTGCTGGCAAAGTAAGCGACACCTCTGCCATCAGAAGATCCTTGCGATATATTTTTTTTAGCCTATTAATAACCCATTATGAATTAAAATAATATTAGGCATCATTGTGTTTTCTGCAGCGTCCCATGTGCGCTTTCACGGCCAATGTAAACTGGTGCACGCCCCGGCAGAGTGTGGTGTCAAGCCCTGACTGAGCCCTATAATAACACGCTGGAAAAACACTGTAAATAAACTGCACATAGATGCAACATAAGGAGTGACCACATGCTACTCACTGAATTGGCACTTCCTATGGATTTGCTCTTGACAGTGGGGCCGCTGGCAAACGTGGATATTGACGGTAGAAGCGTTCCTCCTAAAGCCATCTCGACGTCATTTGGAGGCTGCCTGAAATTACAGAGAAAAAGATGGTAAAAATCCTCTGAGGAAGTGGAGGGATCCAGGAGCAGCTGAGCTGTTGTAGTCCAGAGAGATGTTGTTATTAAAAGTTTCTCACACCTCATCAGTGAGAATCTGGGTTTGGAGAGTCCTTTTTGCGGCTGCTCTTCGGCGCGTCTGCTGGGTGTTTTTTCTTTTTTTTTGGTTAAATATCCCCGCAGGTTTGAAGTTTCTGCTCCCTGCCGTGCGTTATTCTGTATTCCAGGACATGCTGCCGCTGATGGTGGGTGATTTTCACGCTGTTATTATTTTCTTTTTTTCTGTTTTTTCTTTTTTTTTTTACCGGGGAGGACAGAGACAGAGACAGAGAGGCGACATACGGGGGGAATCCCTCTCGCCTGTTGCCATGCAGCAGCAGACCGGCAGACTGAAGTACTGAGGAAGCAGCGTGAGAGGTATCCTTAAATCACTGGAACAGGACACGCCTTCGCTGCATGGATCTGTCCGTGCGTCGTTGCCCGGCAACAAGCGCAAAACATTTGCGCCAGGGACAGAGAGAGAGAGAGAGAGAGAGAGAGAGAGCACGTGGGGGGAGGCTGGGGAAGAGAAAGAGAGGGAGAGGAGGTTTGTTTGTATTCATAGCAACGGTACCTGTCCTTACCGCGCTTATCCGTGTGAAATGTGGGTGAAGAAGAAGTTTTAAACACCGACTAACATGAGAGTAACAGTGGATACTATTTAGTTACGGGTGGAGGGGTCACCTGCAGGTGAAGGCGTCACCTGAATGGACAAAATAAGCTCACGTCAGCCTACGTCATCAGCAGAGATGGGCAGTGCCTCAATTAAATGAATTTACAAAACGTATTTAATCATTTTTTAGTATTTAGTCATGTTTATTTTAATGGGCAGGTGAAAAAAGATGTAACTTGTAACAACAGCTTGTACTTGTGTATTTGAAATACTTAAAGGTGCTACAACAACCTTTCATATTTTGTTGATTTTAGAGCCCCCTGTGGACAAAAGTGGGAGTGCATCCACATATAAGAACCGTGTCATTATCTAAATAAAGATCCTCCTGCGTCATTTTAACTGGCAGTAGTATCCGACCCTCTGACAGCCATTAAAATACCTATAAAAAAGTTGATCTTCTGTAAACTGATGCTTTTGTAAACTTTTGTGGGTCATTATAAAAGCATCACTCATTCTACAGGGACTTTTTCATAACCAGTCGAAAATTCCTTGTAGTACTTTTAAAATACATTATTGAATATAATATTTTTTTTTTCTCAAACTAAAAGAAATCTCCGCCTGGCAACCTGAAAAAATATTTGGATGTAACCCCTGTAATCACAAACATGTTGATTAGAAACTATAATTTAATGACATATTTTTTTCTCTGTAACTATAACAGATTATAATAACATTTATTTTGTAATTTAACCACAAGTAACTAGTTACATGTAACTAGTTAATCTCAAGCATTGCTAGTATCCCCTCAGATATTGTGCAAAATTGCACAAGCAAGTGTTCCTGTGATGTTGGTTCACGAGAGTGGGATGGACATGAGGTCACAGAGACCTTTGACCTTTGACCACCACTGAGTGGACGTTTGTGCCAAATTTAAAGAAATTCCCTCAAGGCGTTCTTGAGATATCACATTCATAAGAATGACCCAAAAACATAATGGCTCTCCCCACAGCTGTCACCCACAGGGAGCCATAAAAACAAAAAAGGTTTTTCAAAAACTGTGAATCACACTTATGAATCTTATATTCCATCTCTGCCATATTCTGCCAGTAAACGGCTGTAAATCTCACACACTGGACCTTTAAACTCTGTATCTTGTGTGTGACCTACATACAGATGTCCATATACTGGTCTACATTTTACAGCTGCAATTAGTTGATTAATTGATAGTAAGTAGTATAATCTTCTTTTTTTTTTTTCATTTTCAAGCAAAAACTGTCAAACATTTGCTGCTTCCAGCTTCTTAAATGTGAGGATTTGCTGCTTTTCTTTGTCATATATGATAGTAAATGAAGAGTTTCTCTGGATTTTGAACTGTTTGTTGGACAAAAGAAGCGATTTGAAACTGTGATGAGCATTTTTCACAATTTCCTTTTGACATTTTACTCTGAAAATAATCACGAGTTGTGGCCCTACTACATTTTAGTGATATGTTTCTTCTTTACAACAATTTAATAGCATGCATCGTCTTCACTGACCAACACATAACGGCCTCCCTTGCAACAAAAGCCCCATGAAAAAGACTTTTAACACTACAGTATATAGTTATGACAATTCTGTATTGGGGAAAGATAACCCTACCTTACCAGGGATCATTAAAATGCTGAGAACTGTTGAGTGTTGAGTTTGAATTGGGTTCAGGCAGTGTTTGCTCAGAGCTAGCAAGCTAACACAAACCCTCTCTGTCCAACATAATTAGACACATTTACTTAAGAGTTCAGTGTGAGAGCAAACAAAGCGCTCGCTGCTGATCCTGCTGCATCAGGATCTTGTCCGTTAGGCACGTCAACAAACATGCCGTCAGCTCAACAGGACACATTGACTGTCAGTGTACGTCGATGTCTTCATTCACAGTTTTGAATTGCATGAATGCACGTTGCTTTGGTTGGCAAACAAGAACTGGTGGGAAAAATATAGACTACAATTGCATGGCAACTTTAAATAAAGTAAATAGAACGTGCATCCTGTTGGGCAACCCATAATTTATTGTTTGATATATTGACACTAATTCCAATGTGTATCCAAACAGTAATATTTGTCTTCATCTTATCATCTTACTTTTCCACTTGCTTGGTGAGGAGTGATGTCTTTAAACCTACAATGTTTGAACTACATCTCTTGTTTTTGAAGACCTGTTTCCTACAGCAGGTAGAGACACAATGGAAGCTGTGTCATTATAGCCATATTCTTTATGGTGGGAGACAATGGTTTTTGAAAATGATCCCGAAAACAAAGGCTTGACTTTGACAACTGAGGCATCGCAATAATGACAGAGAAAGGAGGAATAGAGATAAAGGAAGAGAAAATGACACCACTGTGTGCTTTTTTTTTTCTGACACAATGAAGTCATGGTGATTTAGTAACTCACACCAAACCCTCCTGTGGAGTTATCTTAATGCAACAATTACAAGGTTTAATTTCTAAACTCGCCTAAATCATGGTTTAATTTGAAATTATGCTGCACCGACCTTTAAAACTAGCTTAAAATGAACAAAGATGCAATTTAAATCTTTCTTTAAACCTGTAGTTTTGACTCTAAATCTAGATTCAATTTATTTCTGTCTGACTTTAAACTCACATTTGAGGAGGTTTGTGTATTTATTTTTTATGGCTGCCTTTTTTTTAGATAGATTGAGCAAATTAATCAAGTTCGTTTAAGGGACAGAGACTCAACCCAACCGAGTTTCTTTCACTTCAGCTGATCCGTTAAAACAGTGTTTTTCCTTACTGTGATGTTTTTATCTTCTATTATTTTGCCGTAGTGCTCCTTAAATTTGGCCAACAAGTTTTTATCATATGAAGAAAAATTAGAGCTTCTTTACCAAACCATGATGAGTAAGCTTACTAATGTTTTAGCTAGCTAACAAACAATGTAATTTTGTGCAAACTTTTTAGCTAGCTAGCAAACAATGTAACTTTTAAGGGATACAGAACAGCCCCACATTTTTTGTTAATTTTTCACCTTGTTATGAAACAATGGAAGAATGTAACATTTTGCTAACCTTTTGGCTAGCTAGCAAACAATGTAACATTTTGTTAACCTTTTAACTTGCTAGCAACCAATTTACATTTTGTTAACTTTGTAGCTAGATAGCAAACATTGTAATATTTAAGGAATACAGAACAGCCAGCTACCAATTTTTTTTTGTATTTTTTTTATCTAGCTAGCAAACAGTGTAACATTTTGTTAAAAATTTATCTAGCTAGCAAACAATGTAGCTTTAAAGGACTTGAGACCAACCCCCCAATAATTTATTATCTTTTTATTATTCATTGTAATTAGGGTTAGCAAGCATCTCCATACTGATTAAACTCTTTCAATCTCGATTTACATCTCTAAACTCGGATTTACTAAAAAAAAATAGATTAGTTTTAAATTGTTCTACAGAGCTCTGCTTAATTTTAAATCCGGATTCACTCATCTTAAACCTAGTTTTGATAAATTTCAATACTCTATGCTAAACTCTTCTCTACAACTAAAGATTAAATTTCCTTTTGTTGGTGCAACAGAATTAACTGGATGTGGTGAGAACATGAAAACATAAGCTGCACTTCCCCTGCCCACAATGAATCATTTGATGTGTAACAGTTCCAGATTGACATTATGTTAAAGGCATCGGTGACATAACTGTAGAATCGGATGTGGAGATACTGAGGTAATGTTATTGTATCAACAAGGATAACTGTTGAGCACTGACTCGAGTCCTGAGAGGTGTCACATTTTCCTTTCATCAGCTTCAACAAGTGTCCTGATAAAGTTGTTTCTGTGTGTGCGTATCAGCGTGAAATCAGGTATTGATGTCATGATGACACCTACACTAACTATTTTTAAGGTGAGCTCAGGTGCTGTTCTTGGCTGTGCCAAGAGTTTCGACCACTTAGACATTTACAAAATAGTCAGTAGAGCTCACATATTCTGTCGTTATTCAAATCAAGATAAAGCACAGTTGATAATCCAGTCACACGGTTGTGAACATGGAGTGTAAGTAGTCAAATAACTCGACTGCACAACTCTGGAGTCTTTCAGCCTTTTTCCCCCTTGGTATGCATGCGACTGACATGGTTTCCACCGGTGTCCCTCCATTAAGTTCCCCCTCCTGGAAAGCACCCAAATGAATATGAGTACCAGCGGATCATAACTGCAGATATTGAGGTTTTCAGTGCTCTCTTCCAGATGCTGTTCAGTAATTAAAAAATAGCTTTCATACTTTCCTTAATTCTTGAAAGCTGAGTCAAGCTTTCTTGATTCTCCGTGCTGCACTTCCCTCCACTCCACCTCACATTAGCTCTAATACAATTATACATGTAGGAACTTTCTGTCTGTTTTGTCACCCGGTGCGAAGCCAAAAAAAAAAACTTTGAACAGCTCATGCAACAAGGAACCGACTCTAGGTCCAATTCTAGTAATCTTTTCCTCCGGAACTGCAGGGGGGGGTGAGTTTGTTGTTGTTTTGTTTGCGTTCTGAACAGTAGTGTTTTAGTTTAGAGTCCTAATTCCCCATTAACTTAATTTATTTAGAACATAAACTACAATTCAGGCATGACAGATTCATGAAGAAAACAACAATAATGAACACCAGTGCCTGTTAATCAGGTATTTAAATAATTGCATTGTAATATAAACTTCAAAAGGACTTGAGTTAATGATTATTTGTTATTATCAGTTAATTGTTTAGGATACAACATGCCAAAAAAAGCTTAACAGTGATGGTTTTGAATACTTGTTTTGTCCAACCGACAACCAAAAACCAAACAAAAATTGCGTTATCACATTTGAGAAACTTGAAACATCTGAAACGATTAATTCATTCTCAAAATAGTTGCTTGCTAATTTTCTGTCTTTTAACTTGTTTCAACTCTGCAAACTACTGACGTGTTTCATGCCGTGTTTTGTGATGGCTGCATCTTGAAATGTACATTTGTAACTAGAATCAGGTGATGTACAACATTCACATTACGTGGGTTGACGATAACATCACTTACTGTAAGCGCCCATTTATCGTCATTATTGTCAGACCTTTAACAAACCGATCTGGGATGACTGACCAGGACTGCTTGACTTTTTCATTTCTAATAATTAGGGTTGTTCTGATACCAGTAGCCTGCCAGTATCATGTCTATGCACTGATCTGATATCATGTAGTGTATTTGCCCCAAAATGAGACCCTGCTACTTTTTTGGCGTTTGGGGGTTGTTGTTTTTTTCGCTTTAACGCACAGGTGTTGGATCAGTATTTGGTATCAGCTGATACAAAAAGTTCAGGTGTCGGAATCGAGAACATATTAAGTAAAAAGAGATGTTCCATACCAATTGTTTTTCCCCAGTGCAGATTCTGATCAGCCTGTTCTGAGTACTGATCCAGTATCAGTGCGTTAAAAATGTTAAAAGTTCAATCCACTCTGTAAAAAGTTTTTTTTGTGTTCCTCACAACCCCAAAAACAGTTCAGTCTGATCCAGTTCACAGTCACACCAGCAAGACAACTCAAAAAGTTTATTAAACGGGTTTTACCACAGGTCCCTACAAAAACAGATAACAGAGATTATGTACAATATATTCACCAGGTACTCACGGTACTGTTGAGTAGTCTGTCAGTCAGGTTTGCAGCGTCGGCCTTTGCTCCACCAAGACACTGGCAACTCCTGGAGAAACTCTGACCGGGAAATACACAATCCACCGGATTAATCCTCCTTCTAACACAGGCTTCTGTTTACCATGTGCTGGCTACAATAATGTGATCTGATGGCGTTTCTCTCCTTCACTGACCATTAAATTTGCCATATGGACGCCGCAGGGAAGAAGCAGGGTCCCGTTTCAGGGCTAATGAATTACGTGGTATCACAGACTGGTTTCTCACCGATACCCAATCCCGCATTTTAGGCAGTATCGGAGGCATTTTACAATATTAGTATCAGTATTGAACACCTCTACTGATGTGATCTAAGAACACTTGTTGGATGCAGGCCTGCTCAGCTGAACACAGTTTTCAGGCCCTCAGAGTTCACCACACCTGTTACTGTGGTCCAGACATTCACCAGCAAGTGGAAACCTGGTACATAAATCATAACAGCAACAGAAATTAGCTCTGGTCATTTTTTTTTATGACAAAATAGTTCTGTGTTTGTTTTCTAAAAGGGCTGCTATGCTAACAGACGGGATGGATGACAGCACGGCTGTGCGATGGTATGCATATGGATGAGGTCTGAGTCAGTACAGGCTGTTTGTTTGGACGGTCCGGGCCAAGCCTGTATAGCTGGACGGAGCTGCGGCCGGGCCGGGTTGCAACCGACCGACCCTGAGCTTTCATCACGTCGTATAATTTAGTGGTGGGCTTCCACAAGGGTAGGAAAATGTGGTTGAGGTACAGGGTGGTGGTCGTGGTCATGTTGCAGGGCTTGTGCGAAGTGAAATGGGTTCAGAAGAGGAAGCGGAGAGAGGGAGAAGTCGGCGAGAAGAGACTGCGAGGGAGGAGAGAGCTCCTGCCGGGCGGCAGGCTGTCCAGCCTCTGCCTGCCCTGGGATTCCTCGGCAGCCTTAAATATGCCAGTTATTTTTAACCAGCGACGTAACAGAGCCCAGCGCCGGCCCCCTCTGTAATATTTCCTTTCTGTCAGGAGGGGAAATGGAGGGGAGCCACACTTCCTGGTCACATGATGCAGCTCAGGCAGCCGAATAAGAGACATGCAGGAGGGGAAGTGCACGGGGAAGAGCGAAAGAGGGGAGGAGAGGGAGCTCGGCTGGCTGCCTCATACCCTCACCAGCCCACATATTCACTCAGCACCTCCTTTCTCCAGAGTTTAACCCCCTCACGCTGGCCAGATGAGGCAGTCTGTTTTAATCAGATGCTCAGACGTCAGAAGCCAGAGGGACCAGAGCAGAGATTGGCGTTCATGAGCTGCGGAGGAAATGAGAGCGCGGGTACAGCACATCAACAGACGGAGGGGTGGGGGGAGGGCCCCGTGACGTCAGAGCAGGGACCCGCCAGGATTAGAAGCCTCTAAAAAGAAAAGGCCCGGGACTGTGCTGCCAGAGCTGGAGAAAATGTGTTTCTCTGTCTGTCTGACATGGGAGAATCAGGGACTTCCCATGAGCTCACCTTGTTGACATACAGAGAACTTGGACTGGTTCGTGTCTCAATCTGCACAAACCTCACTACCAGCAAAATTAGTACCAGTCTCACATCACACACTGAAATGTTTGACCAATTTGTTTCACATCCACAGTGGACACACGTCATTTAAACGGATAAGCATGCAGAATATGACGACCTGAATTTAGTTGAAATACGCATAAAACCAAGCCCCACGTCACACTTTACTTTATGCTGTTTACAAGGTTCATTATTACAAGGTAAATCTGCTTGATTTATGCAAGTTATTTGCGTTAAAATATCCTCTGCTCCTGGCGGACATTCAAGTGGACAGACCGTTTAACCAAACTCTATTCAAAAAGCAGGTGCTTTATGGTAGGGACATATTTTCTCACAGCATAAACTTTAGTTAGACCGTCCCTAAAACTCTTTTCTGATTCATTTAGATCTACAGGCACAATCAGCACACATCATCTACTCAGTAACATCCTTAACTAATCTGTGATGAAGTGTTTGCCACAGACGTAACTGCTCATATTCACCAGATGAAAGTGACGTGTGTAGTTCCAACCACTGAGCAGGATCGATGAGGGCGGAGGGGGGCAATGAACAAAGCCTTCAAATAGTGTTGTATTTATGTGCGAATTTTTTCAAAAGTGGAGTCAGCCTCACTCGTTTCCCCCCAGGATCATCTGCAACCAAGCCAGTGATTTTTAGTGTGCGTAGCTAGAACACCATTGGGCAGTGTTTCAGGGCTTCCAGTGCAGCTAGCGGATATCTGGATAACAGATAACGGACATGCGGGCCAAGATTTCCCCTTCCAAGTGCTGTTCATTGATTACAGTCTGATCAGCAACTTAACAAGACTGGACTTGGAGTTCAGAGGCAGTGTCTACAGATATCAGCATATGAATGAAGCTAATAAAAGCTAATAAAAAGCGAAATAATCGTTGGACACTCGTCATTGTGTTCCTCCAAAGATTACATTACAATCTGTGCCAATGGTATGAAATGATATACACTTCCTGTGTCCTAAGTGGGCGTGGTCAGAGGTGGTGGAGGTGTTGAACATACGCATGGATGAAAGCAAAGACAAAACAAAAGTGATAACTTTCTGTCTGTAAAATGCCATTTTAGTGTCAGAATGTTCACATTCATTCTTGAATAGAATCAAGGGTGGGGTAGTGGCAAAAGTCACATGACATAGATGCTGGACATGACTATAAAGTGCGCCATCTCCTTTCTAAACTGTCTCTGGTTCGAACTCTTGCTCTCCACATGGATGTTTACCTGCATGCAACTAAAGCCCGCTCAAATGTGGTTGGTATAAACTACTCAGACTACAAATGGAAACCAGAACGCTTCTAATGGCAAAATCCTGTCCCTTGCCTACAGATTGTGCATGCATATGCAGATATCTATGTAAATTTCGATTTTTAGTTTGCAGTATCTGATGCTGAATCCGCTTACGGTGGTGCACTGACGTGACACTAACAGAGTCGAGGTTTAGGGAAACTGTTACGGACAGGAAAAAGAAAGATTCACCTTTAAAGGTGATTCAGGTTCAGAGAAAAATTGCATTTCTGAAAGCCTGGAGCTTTTTTGTAGAATCCTCACTAATGGTAAGCAAATTATTACAAAATAACTCCAACCTGTGTGTAGTGACTTGGAATGGAAAATAATCAAAAGATTGTGATTTCTATTGATCGGTAATCTTGCACTTGGATGAGGTGAGTTTAAATGAACCCCTCGACCTGATTCTCCCCGCTTTCTTGTGTTATTTAAATATGACTCACTGTCCAAATGCTTAAGTCGTCTGCATAAACAAAGCCAGCGACCTTAATAAAATAGATACTGTGTGTACTATCTATCCAGAGGGTGTAGACAACATAATGTAAACATGCATTAATTCCTTCGGCACTTGAATCACATTTACAAACGCCGCTTCAAACACAGGTCGGCTGAGGTTAAATGTAAGTCAGCAGCATCTGTCGGCTATAAAAGAGATCTGGCAATCAGCTCTTTGATATGAGTTCTCAAGGTTTTTATGCAATAGCAAGTAATTAACTGAACTCCAAGGAGGCCAAGTCATCTGTGGCTAAAGTGCAGGTGCGGGAGCAAAAAAAAAAATGCAATAGGAACAATCTCAGAAATCATGATAACATGTGGTAAACACAGACAAACTGCAGCAGAAAACATTCACAAGATGAAGCTGACCAACAGGGATACAGCATGTTGGAAATTCATAACACATTTTGTCCATATAGTTCAGCTAATTAGCAACTTAAAGGGACAGTTTGGATGGTTTATGAAGTACTTATTAATAGTCTGTGTGTTACCCACAGTAGATGATGAGTGATTGTAAGTGTACGCTATAGTTAGAATATTTTTACTACTTTGCCACCACCTGAAAATCACTCTCTCTGCCTCAACCAAACTCCATTGTCGAAATTGGTAATTTTATCTCACAGGAAATGGGAGCTGCTGGTCTGCCACTGCCTCGATCTGTTAGTTGGTTTGTGTTCTTGGGTGACTTTGGTGAATCCAAACTAACCTTTTAAAACACCAATGTCACACAATAACACAAATAAACTGAAGAACTGGGGCAGCATTAGACCAGCAAGTGATGTGTTCTGCATGGTAAAATTGCTGATTTTCTCAATGGAGTTTGGTTGATTTGGAGAGAGTAATATTTGGCTTAATTAACGTCGGTTTCCCATCGAAAAAGGCTGTCTGGCAGCACGGTAAAGTAGTGAAAATACTTTTTTAAGTGGCTGACATACATTTTGCCTACCTTGTCCACAGCAGTTCATTGCTTAGCTTTCTACGCCACTGCTGCTTCTACAAACCGGCAGCAAGCTGACTGCCATCTGTAGTAGATAACACACTGGCTATCGATAAGTACCTCATACAATAATATGACATATCCCTTTAATAGGACTCATTGTAGCTTTCATATGATTGTAGCCATGCTAGCAATAAAATTGATTCACCTAAAAATGTTTCCATTATTTTGTCCACCCCCTGTGTCTGTGTCTTATAAAGTATATTCCAGAGCAACATGAGCTTCAGAACAATCTACTTTTAACACGAGCCGCTTCAGTCACGCTTGCACCATAAAAGCCGAGTGTACAGACTGTCAGCAAAGCAAGACCACATCTTTACAACGTTAGAAAGGTTCCTATAGAAACATACGAGTGTTAAAGTTTTTATTTCTCTGTATGAGCCTGTATCAGAACCCTGCTGCACAGCAATTACAGCAATCACCAGCATTCTTAAACCTTCAAGAGCGCCCTGGCATTGATTCAGAGGCGGCTAATAGGTCGTCGCTGCTCTGCTGTTAAACCGTGGCTGTCACATTTGCACAACACTTGATTAAATCTTTATGTTCGTGGAATTTGAGATGCAGTTTGATAAAAGCTCGGTGGTTCAGTGACACAGACGCGTAGCCTGCACTCGTAGAAATAAAAGCGCTAATCAGAACCATGTAGGGTTCCCCATGGGAGAGCTATTTGGTTCCTCGAAGAACAAAAGCAAAGGAATCCTTTCAGACAGAACTTTAGAGGGTTATACCATCTGTGAAGGGTCTCACCAGAACCCTCTTTAAAAGGTTCTACCGAGAGCAGTGGTGAAATGGTTCTACTGAAAATCCTCTCTCAGGGTATCCAGAATCTTTCCACCTTCTAACGGTGCCAACAGAACCCTTTTATAATCCAAGGGTTTCATCTAGAACCTACCCAGTGGGTGCTAAAGAGAACCATTTTATATTCCAAAGGTTTCATCCAGAACCCATCTAGGGTGTTCTACTAAGAATGGTTTCATATTCCAAAAGTTTCATATAAAGCCTTCACAAGGGTCCTACAAAGAACTCTTTTATATCCTAAGTGTTTCATGTAGAACCTACCCAGGGGTTCATGTAGAACTCACCAAAGGTTTCTACCAAGAATCTTAATTTATATCCCAAGGGTTATGTGTAGAACCCACACAAGGGTTCTACAGAGAACCCTTTTATGTCCCAAGGATTTCATGTAGAACCCACACAAGGGTTCCACAGAGAACTGTTTATGTCCCAAGGATTTCATGTAGAACCAACCCAAGGTTTCTACCAAGAATCCATTTATATCCCAAGGGTTTCATGTAAAGCACACCCAAGGGTTCTACTAAGAACCTTTTCATATCTCAAGGGTTTCATGTAGAACCTACCCAGGGGAACTAAAACATATTTAAGGGTTTCACCTATAACCCTCTTGTCCTCTGAGGGTTCTATCAGTGTTACAATTACCATAATTTAAAATGAGAAAACATCAACACCCAATAATCCTTTCAACAGTCCTTCAAGAACTCTTTTTTTTTCAACAGTTCTCTGGATGAAAAGTGTTTTTAATGGAACCCATAGTCTTACAAATAACCTTTGACGAACCCTTTCTTAAAAAAAAAAGGGTTCTTCAGAAGTAAATGATTCTGTGTGGAACCTCAGCCCTTCAAGAAGAACCCTTATTTCTAAGAGTGTAGAGATTGTGATTTACAAAGTTTTGAGCGTATCATTGAACTTGGAATTTTAAGCATTCCAGTAAAGTCTGGTAAATTTTGAGCTCTCCTGCGGGTTTTACTTTACGCTCAAATACTACAAATCGTTATGTTTTCCAGTTGAAACTACCAAATCGCCTACACATCATCTGCTGATGCTCTCCAGACTGGCTGAACACAGTGTTTGGCATTATAATATGCAGAAATTCATGTGGTAATTGTTGTCAGATTTCAGGGTAGTAAGGCCTCTGCGTTCCTGAGAAGGTGTGGACTCTCCTGTTTTCCCATTGGGAGTGGTTGGGAATGTGTGACCTTTTCCATGGATCGCCGTTTTTCAGGACCTGGATTAAATCCCCTGGAAACGTGCCTGCAATTGGCGCAACCATCCAGAGACGCACAGTGACAGTAATAGTTGTGAATATCATCACGTAGGCGCTGCAGGATGATCCATGGTTTGTAGGAGAGGAGACGGTCTTGTTGGGAAACTCCCGTCGCTAAAAGCAGGGAACTCCTAATAAATTCTCTGCGCAATAAGAGGGAAGAAACATAAATGTCACCACTGTTTCTCCAAACCTCCCCATGGTGTGAACTTTAATATTCAGGCATAAATCTGGGAGGTAGATGGCAAAACTTTGGAAGAGTTCTATAAAAGAGGAATGCTGTGAAGGACTTAAGAGGAGAGACATGGAAAATTATGGTCAGAAAAATACTTTAAAGTTCAACGCAGAAGCTTTTTTTTTTTCTCACTCGATACCATTAGTTTTCCTCCCTCGGTGCATTGTCTCTGCGTATATATATTCCCAGTAATAGGCAAACAACTTTTATGGCAACGTTTTTAAGCCAAGTGTCCAAATCAAATCAGAAATGGCACGTTGTGGTAACCTTAATCAAACTACAAATCATTTCAGACTGATGGTCCCCGCTGGAATGCTGAGGAAAGAACAATACTTGACAGGCCCAATTTAAGTGATAGCTTCTCCAGTCTGACGTTTTATTGACATCATGCTGGGTCTAATTGAGGAGGGGGGTTTCAGTAACTCAAACCAGATGGGCCACCAGCTCATGAACTAACAGCCCCCCACCCCTCCCTCTCCACCCTTTGCCTTTTTCTCTCTCTTACACTCGGAACTGTTGGCTCAATGAAATACTTAACTATAATATAAGATTTCATAAAAATGACCCATTTGGTCAAATTTACATTGATTGTAAGAATCTGATACCGTGCCATTTATTATAAAGACACTCAAAGCTGGCAGTGGAAAGTAGGGAGTGAAAACATTATCTTAGCATGTCGAACTCAATGGATTTTTATATCAGATTTTATTTCTGGGATAGACTAATGAATACCCTTGAGGGAATAGTTTGAGCGTTTGGTAGATTTGCTTTTTCACTCTCTACTCAAGAGTGAGTAGTTGAGAATTACATATAAATGAACGTCCGTTCAAGTTCACGCAGTGCTGTTTAAGTCCAGCAGTGGCACGTAAATTTCTTATTTTGCTGTACAGGCCTACCGGAGTTTTAAAATCTGGTGTCCGTGACGACATTCCCACGCTAGCGCACCGGCCGTGATGTGTTTCTACATCAACCAGCAATGATTGGTTTGCCAGAGCTGAAGGGGACAGCAACCATAGCGACAGCATGGCGGAGTGGATGTTTCCGCAAGGTTTCTGCCTCTTAAAGGAAAGTTTTTCCTTCCTTTGCTTGCTCATGGTGGAAATTGTTGGTAAATAACATTATAAGGAATACAGTCTAGACCTGCTCTATATAAAAAGTGCCCTGAAATAACTTTTGTTATGATTCGGTGCTATATTACGGTGACCAGACGTCACGGTTTGACCCAGACTGTCCCAGTTTCAAGCGTGTTGTCCCGACAGATATCTGGAAAGAACTAAAATGTTCCGGTTTTCAACATTCAATAACAAATTGTCCTGGTTTTCACCACAATTAAATAGGCTATGAGGCTGCAAAAGCATGTGTTACACCCTCGGTTTAATATTTTGCACCCTCATTCAAAATTGGGATTATTAATGCCAAGCGTAAGGTGTTAGGGCTCCCTGTGCCTCTCCATGCACACCTTCTTTTTTTGGTTCATGCATGCACAGCAGCACTATACATGAGCAGGTGTGGTGATTATTAAATAGTCCCTGACCAGTCATATTACTTCACATCGCTCTCAAACAGCTGTGTCAATCACAGTTAAATGTAATAGTATTTTAAATGTAAATGTATTTTAGCAATAATTTGATCTCGTCTTGTTAATGTAATTAATGTTGCACAGTCTGCACTGCAATGTGTTTCAAGGATAAAGGAAAGTTGGAGAAGAGATGAGCCCTGTTGTCTCCTTCATAAAAAAAAGCAGAATACCAAACTGCAACTAACTAGTCTGGTGTGTATTTAGGTCCTTATGGTTATACTGTAGCAGCCTGGTGTTGTTTTCAGCGGTTTTAATGAAGGTAAACACAGTGAACGTCCGTGCATGACAGCACCCCTCAGAGGCTGCGGATTTATCAACATATCAGTGCTGCCTTCAGGTGCTGCAGGAATTTCATGACCAGAGGCAGAAGCTTTTCATCCAGTATGAAGCAGCTGTGGACAGCAGATATTATAAGAATAACCCACATTAATTTATAGATCATTACAGACTGACATTAAATGTTATTTTCACCCTCACTATTTTATATTATAATAATATAATTTTATCTACATTATTTTAATTTATCTGATGAAAAAGCCAGTGATGTGTGCATAAGCGCATACACTAGCATGCACATGACCATGCTATCTTGGCTTTGTATGGCAACAAAATCCACTTACCAGCACCTATAAGCTTAGTAATTAATATTATATCATCTTTGATTTAATCTGAACAGAAACAAAAGTGTAAAAACACAGTTTTGCACAGGGTTGCCAGACTAAATGAATGAGTTGAGTTTTGTTTCCTTTGGATAGAACCAGGTTGACCCTTTTCTCTTGCCTCTAGTCTTTATGCTAAGCTAACCAGCGTCTGGCTCCAGCTACACGTTGAGCATACAGAAATGAGAGTGGTATCGATTTTCTCTGCCAGAAAGCAAATAAGCAGATTTCCCAACATGTCAAAGTATTCCTTTGAAGCCAAAGTAAAGTTAAATCCAGAGCATTAACATGACACACACATGTGCGCACACATCATACACAGAGGGGGGGGAGAGAGACAGAGCTACTACAGGCTGTTCATTAGACACATGGATTTAATGAGTCTGAAGAGAAAGCTGGCTGTTAGAAGTGAACTAAATTAGTAGGTTCACATTCTTCTGAGCCAAAATGGGAAATTTGCCACATCAGCAAAACAGTCCTTATTTGCGGGCATATTTGAAAAGACATCAAAGAGTTTCTGATTTCATACCCACTGCGATCAATAGTGAATGCATTAAAGTAATTTCACCAACTGTTAATGGCATTTGCGATGCAGCTTGCAAGCTATGGTACTGTAATCAAATAGGCTTGAGAAAATAAAAAACACTGAGAAGTCCTTAAGAATTCAATTAGGATTCCCCTGGCAAACCCTTCCACATAAATGCCCATAAACATGACAAAAGCATGGTAATCATTAAAGCTTGGCCATCAGTGAAAGATTTTATTGATCTATGGTGAGAAACTGGGTAAATTGTGCAAAGATGGCCCAGCAGAGCAGTA
>JAJHUR010137603.1:5895-51006 GCA_027495735.1 Lutjanus campechanus | reverse complement strand
ATCTGTAGCTGCCAGCTGTGTGTTACATCACTAACAGGCACCCGGCCACAATATAGAGATAAAGCAGCAGAGATGGTCCCGTGTAGTTAGATGATATATTAAAAATAGTTGCCAGGCTTTAATGTGATGGTGTTGGTTTCCATGTTTTTTAGATTTGCAGAATAGACTTAATTCCACCCTGTGTGGTCACCCGAGGTTGAAAATGAAAGTGAGTTGATAGTTGTCTTATAGCGATCTGCAGGAGTCCTAAAACCTGTAACACTTCCAGTTTCCCTGTGTCAAGGTTAGGGTTATCGTGTTTTGTATTACGACATAAAATATGTCAGTAAATACCCTACATCATGTGACTGTGGTGTAGTTTTTTAGCCTAATGTTATCTATTTACCTTTGGTAATTGTAGGTATGCTTCAAAAATCATAAAAGTGGCTTTTATTTGTGAAGAATGTGAGTATCAAACTTTTGTTCTGCATTCTTTTCCCCAAAAATGTTGAATTCTTCATGTAAAACTGTTGAAACTGTGCCTATTTTAGGCATCAAAGTCAGTTTACAGGTCTTGGGAATAGGCCTCTGCAGGTGTTGGTCTCACCTGTAAAAGTTTCTTTAAATTTGATGTTGAGTTCCTGGATGAGGACAGCATTTTCACAGCTGAAGGCAGAACTGTCACTGTACTGTGATGCTGTTCCTCTTTTCTGATGTAAAGACAAAATGTTTCCACCCTGTGAAGCATTTTTTCCACTGGAGGCCTTGATGATGACTGTAAGATCAGCTGGTTTCACTGAGACCAGAGTGGTGCTATGAGACGTGAAGTCTCATGCATGTGCATGGTAGTGCATCGATCGTTACTTAAAATATATATTTATTAAATTGTGATCCTGCTATCAATCCCCATTTTTACGAAACGTATCTAATCTGATTATGCTTTTTTTGCATAACTGTAATGGAATACAGTTAGACTGCTCTTGTGTCCAAATTACATAATCCTGTTCCACGTAATCCATTACTCCCAAAACCTGCTAACAGATACTGTTTTAGAGCCAAGATGGAGGGTTTGGTAATTAGGAGCTGAGGATCGCTGTCCTGCTCTTCAGTGAGCTGAGGAGGGACTGGAGGAAACCCAGAACAGAGGGATGATCAGACCTCATGAAGCGATAGGAGGAGCCAGAGGATGGGTTTACATTCATGTATCACGAAACCCCTCCTCTTGTGTGTGCTCTTAGTCTTCCCCCCGTGTCCCGTCGTCTCTGCATTATCACGCAACCTCCCTCCCTCCCTCCCTCCTTTTCTGGTGTCCTATCAAGCAGATGGGTTCATTCACATGGCTTTCCTCCTCCCTCTGCCCCCTCTTTCTCTTTCTCCCTCACTCCCTCCCTTCCGCTCCATCACCCTAATGCTCTGTGGCACTGTCGGCTGCTGTGTTTGCTCCTGCATGGGAGCCTGAAATAATCTGTTAGCCCGCATTCTCTCTTTCTCTCACTGCCATCCCCTTATTGTCTCATCCTTCAGTCAGTCTTTCTGTCTTTGTCCGCCATTGTATTTCATTGCAGAATTTGGGGGGAATCTCACTAGATCTAATTCGTTTTGGTGCTAAAAGTGTCTGTGATCAAACTTTGTAAATCAGTTGATCTTGCATTGAGGGGGGACACTTGCCACCCTGACATTAGTCACTTTACATGTGATGTCCACATATTTCCTCTCATCTGAGACAGGAGTGAGACTACACTGATGTTTCTACTGTATTTTTTGTTTCTGCCATTAACATCTGTTAGCACACGAAACAAGCATCTGTTTTGTCAACAGAATTAGTTGGACTGGGACTTGGATGAGTGTGTTACTGCTGACAGAGGCTAGACTAAAGCTGGCTGTCACTCCTCAGTCCAGCTCACATGCTCTCTGTGAGAGGATGACCCTGAAATGCAACAACCACTTGTGAAATTAAATGCTGAGGTAATGAAAATGTGTGTTAATTTGGCTGTTATGTAATTGTCACTCATCTTTCTTCAGTGTGGCAGAGAAGGGAGCAGAGGGCTGCAAAGATCTGATGGAGGCCTTTGCTGCTTGTGTGAAGAGTGCAGCTGAGGGTACGTCATGAGGAGTCGCCCTCAACCTCAAATGTAAGGATCTTACATCATTTTTTTAAATTAATTCAGTCATAGAAATTAGTTAATTTTTTTTAAAACAGTTCTACAGTGAATTTCCTCAGACTTGGGTGAACTGATTTAAGATTTGTTGATCAAAGTTCAAGGTCACTGTGACCTCTAGTCTGTCCCATTCCTGTGAGTGAGATATCTCTGGGATACATGGAGCGAATTTCTTCGGAATTGGAACACAAAAAGGATGAATTGCTTAGATTTCAGTCATAAGAGGTTAGAGTTCAAGGTCACTGTGACCTCATGAATCACATTCTTGTGAATGCAATATCTCAAAAATGCAATTTTCTTTAAATTACCTCAAACTCTATATAAAGGGCTCCTTCTAAGGTAGCAAAATACTCAGGTGACTGTACACTAATGAAAACACACTTATGAATTGTATATTCCATTTCTGCTAAAGTCTGTCAATAAATCCCTGTAAAATCTTACACACTGGACCTTTAAGTCAGATATTTTCTTTTTTTTTTAATGAACCTGTCCTTTCAGTACTTTTAAAAATTAAGCTTATCCAAACTTTGAACTAAGAATCCATTTACAACTGAGATCAAGATGTGGTCTTGTGTATCTTGACATCTAATCTGAGCAACTGAAAAATGCATATTAATGCCAGGTGTAAATGCAGGCAGAGCGCATTGTGAACAGACCATGATTGGACTATCCAGACCACCTCTGGAGGCGCTTGCGTTGTACAGACTGCAGTTACACCTGAGATCCAGTGTGACCACATTCTTACAATTCACTACCCTCATAGTGTGTGGTATATAGTATTTCTACATATTTACAGTGATACTTCTTCATGAATGGTGTGGTTTTAGTGATTAGTTCCCTTACTGCTGAACTGACCTGTTTTTGTCGTCAAAACACATTTCATTGTTGCCATTGTTACCTTGGCCCTGTGTGAGCAGCTTAAGGTTACTGGCAGTTGAAATGTCTGCTAACTTGGCCTCTTCCTGCTAACTGAAGCAAGCCCTGCAAAACTTGCAAGTTGTTGAAGTAGGAAATAAGTCTTCTCTTCCAAAAGGGATTTTAAAAATGAGTGACGTCCCCTTCCATGGGACACATACGCATGTTATTGAGATCTGATCTCAGTGCAGGCAGAATTGAGAATAGGAAATTGCTCATTAATGCAGGTGTAAATGCAAATTCCCATTGATCGGATGTCATTATCCAGTTAATTAAAACTATTGACTATTCTCATCATCAAATAATCAATTTATCTTTTTGCTTGGTCTGAAATATAGTGAAAAAATGCTAGTCACATCTTTGCAGAGCCCAAGGTGCCACCTTCAAATGTCTTGTTTTGTCTGATAAAGAGTACAAATCCAAATGTATTCAGTGTATTATTATGAATGACCATCCTGCATCCTGAAGATCCTGCCATTGGTGAAACGGTACCTTAAAGTGTAGCACTGACAAATGATCAATCAGTTCTATCAACAAAGCTGCAGATTATTTTTCTGTTGATTTATTAATCGACTTTGTGGTTTCATCTTTAATCCAGATAATTTATCCAGGCACAGGTCACATGCTAATACCTGGTGTGAATTCGACGTGTTGTTTCCTTCATTCCTCTTAACTCATCTCATCTCTCTTCCAGGTCCACTGCACTGAGTCCTCCAAGTTCCCAGCATTCCCTTCTGCACACAGCACTGGACTGAATGATGACAACAACGATGATGATGGTGTGACAAACGTGTTGATTCTGGCTGAATTTGGGATCTGGCGGCAGTAACCACAGTTTCCTCCCCCTGTCCTCCCCCCTGTTTTAGGCTTATCTCGGGTCCCTCAGTCTTACCACCATTCCCCTTTTCCCTCTACAGCTGACATACAGCACATCGACGTGTAGAGAATTCCAGAGATGCTGATGGGCTGTGATGTAAATTGTCGATGTGATATGAATACTTATAAATGGAAATAAAAGTATCAAATAATTGGTATAAAAATAAACTGTGATCTTTGGCCTCTTTTGTTTAAACATTTGGAGGAACTCTGTCATAGCTTTTGCCTTGTATGTCTGTACCATTTCAGTGTTTGGGATGATGGATATATTTCACTACCACAAAAAACAGACCAATTCAACAACAATTCAACTTTTTTTTCCTTTCTCTTAACTTTAATATAACCTTAAATATATAACTTTATATTCATTTAACTTGGATGGTCTGCTTCAGCCTCTTAGTCAGGGTTTTGTACAAAGTCTTTAAAGTTTGGAAAGCTTTATTTTAACCATTGTGTTTTCAGGGTTGGGAATGTGCTTGAATTTGAATACACTTGAAAAATGCTGGATTTTCAACATGATTTGGTGTTTCATCTACATTAAAAAGTTGTAGAATTTTACTGTGAAGTACAGTAGACTGTTGTACTAGGGCCTGTAAATATACGTATATACTATATATAATTATATACACATGTGTAAGTGAATCATTCTTTTGGATAAGTGATGGAAATAAGAGAGAAATGCTATGATGTTCAAATATTTTTCAACCTATATTCAATTGAATTCAGTACAAAGACAAGATACTTGAATGTTCATGCACCACAGAAATTGGGACAGGAGCAGTCAGTGTTTGGGAACGAAGCTTCATAATGTGTCACACATTCTCAGTGGGAGAGAAGTCTGAACTGCAGGCAGGCCAGTTTAGTACCTGAACTCTGATTATGAAGCCACATTTTGTTGTAATGTGCACAATGTGTCTTGGCGTTGTCTTGCTGAAGTAAGCAGGATGGATAGCAGAATATGTTGCTCCAAAACCCCTAGATACCACCTTTCAGCAGTAATGGTGCGGTAATGGTGCATTCACTGATGATGCCTCTGGTACTAACCGTTCAGAGAAGTCAGCAGAGTTTCTGGATGTTGTTGATATGTGGCTTTCACTTTGCATGTCTTAACTTGCATTTGTAGATGCAGGGATGAACTGTGTCTACCAACAACTGTTTTCCAAAGTGTTTCTGAGCCCATGTAGTATCCTTTATACAATTTTGTGGGGTTTTAATGCAGTGCTGCTTGAGGTGTCAGAGGTCACAGGCAGTCAATGTTGGTTTTCAGCCTTGCTCCTTGTGTGCAGAGTTTTCTATGGATTCTCTGAATCTTTGATTATTATGGATCATAGATGGTAAAATCCCTAAATTCATTCCAATTGTGTGTTGAGAAACATAAAGTGTTGGACTATTTGGCCACACTTTTTCACAGAGTGGTGAACCTCGTCCCATCCTTGGTTGTTAACCACTGAGCCTGTTAAGGATGACCCTTTCATACCCACTCATGATACTATCACCTGTTAAATGTTCCAAACTGATGTTTTTTAATGCCCTTGTCCCAGCGTCTTTGAAAGGTGTTGTTGGCATTACATTCGGAATTTGAGTATACAAGTTTATTAGTTTGAATGTTAAATGTATTGTCTTATTCTACTGTATTCAAAAGCAAGTGGAGCTATTAATGCCGTAATTGGGGAAATATTGCATAGAACAGATATTGCACTTGAAAACATTTTATATATATAATATAGTAGTCATCAGTATTGTATGCTCCCATATCTGTCCTAAACCTTTTGCATAATACAAATGGCGTTCATGCACATTGCAAACAAATCAGTTGTAAATTTAGGGATTAAAGGAAATTCCACTCTATGCACTGACAGAAACACTTCTGAAACAGATTAAACTGAAATCCACCTGAAGAAGTAAGAAGCCAAGTAAGAGGCAATGCTCTGTTCACACACACACATACACAACCATACACTCACAAGCAGACATCAATACTGTCAGCTGTCTGTCTGGGTGTCCTAATCCAGCCCCGGAGGGTAAACCTGAACTCCTCTGGCATCACACCCACACATTTCCCAGATTAGCCTGCAGCCAGAGCCTCACTGACTTGTCAGGGGTGTCGATTTTTATATGCATGTTTGTAATACTAAAAAGCCATACATACATATATGTATAGGCCTACACCTCAATTCTCTTCCGTTGTTTTCGTATTGGTTTTGTTCCAAACTTTAACAATATAAGAAATTAAAAATATATACCTCCATTTCAAAAGTGGTTATAATTATAGGTCTAATTTCTCTGATTTTTTTAAATAACCAATAGTGAACATGAGAGGGAGCCCCACCTACACTAATCACCAGTCCATTAGGACTCTTTTATAGTCAAATTATTCACCTGTAATGTGCTGCACTGCACAAAATGTGTCTTACATGTCCCATAAGACAGTTCAGGTGTGCACATGTGATATAGCTCTGTACATGTGTGTACACAACATGTATAACCTGTGTAAATAGGTGTGTCCTGTGTTTCCAGGAATCTTCCCCTGGTATCAACATGTGAAAGAACAAACCTACAAATCCTACATTCCAACACACACACAAACACACATATTACTTATGAGGACCCTTTCACAGAACAATTACATTTCATCAAAGCCAGACTGTAATCTTTAGCCTTATCTTTACAAGGACCCCTGTACAATACTGTACGTGGCAGCACATGTTGCAGTTACGTGAACACAGTGACGGACTGCACCACTCTGCGCTTGACATCAGATATAGCATGTCCGACAACTTCAGGAGGGGCGTCAAGCTAAATGCCTGAGGGAGATTCTACTGAGGGGGAGGAGATGCAGTATTTCTGTCTGACTCTGCAGAGACGTGCCTAAAGGGCAAAGGGTAAGGGGTAAGGGAGGTACAGCAGTATGTGTGTGTGTTCGTGTGTGAGAGAGAGAAAGACAGAGAAAAACAGGAGTTGGATGGAAGTTGTTGCACACATAAAATCTGTTAATAAAAGCCACCATGTATGGAACAGTAAGTAATTTCCCACCAATTCAAATTCCCTAACGCACTTTATTATACTTCAACAATATGTTATGAAGTAAGAATCTTATATTAAAAGTCCAGTGTATATGACTTTGTGGGCTCTATTGGTAGAATATGTCAGAAGTTGAATATAACATTCATAAATATGTTTTAATTAGTGTTTTAATCACCTGAAAATAAGAATTGTGTTTTTCATTACTTTAGAATAAGCAGTTGAGACTTGAGTGAAAAGAAGCGGGAGCATATTTTTATGTAGATAATTTTTTTGACACACAATTTGTGGGTATTACGGTGGAAACACTAGAAGTTTTGTCTACAGGGGCCTCCAAAATCAACAAAATAGGAAAATTCCTTGTAGTAGCTTTAAGCTACGTAACGTAACGTAACGTAACGTAACGTAACGTAACGTACTAATTTGAACCCAAACCATGATATTTTCCTAAACCTAACCAAACTGTGACCATTTCAAACTGGGCTTTTGACATGAAAGCCAAATTCAGCACTCAGCTACCTGACTGCAGTGGGTTGGAAAAACCAGAACCCACCAGTGTTGGTGTGCAGCTGCTTGGACCCTAACTTAACTTGAAATTTTTATAAGTAATAATTATCAATTCATCATAATTATAATTATCATTCATTCAAATGAAATACAAACACATCTATTCAACTTACACCAGTTTAATAAACTGAAATTCCTACATCACTAACAGATGTTGGTCATTTATGCTGGAGGAGAGTGATCACTCCCTGATTATATACAACCAAACATATTTATATATTTAAAATGATCATCACAGTAGTTCCAACAGCAGACATTTTGAGTTGTCTCACAGGTGTAACTAATTACCACTGATTGCTGCATTGCAGTCACTGCTAGAATGGACCCCTTGTTACTGTTATTAGTTCCACATGTGCTTTCCTCACTATAAAAATAATCAAAATATTTGCAGAGAAAAAGGTCCTTAAACTTGTTTGTTGGGGGCATGACATGTTTTTTGCAGCTTTCAAAGGGAGGCATGTCAGAAAAAGTTTGGTCACCGCTGGCTAATCGTTACATGGTGAGACAACAGAACATCAATTCAGGTAAGAGGTTGTAAGTCTACTTTTTTTCTTTGTCAGAAGACCGAGTAGGGGTGAAAGATATGAGGGGGGAGATAAATGAAACTTGTCATGTTCTTTTTCAGCTCCAATTTCCCTTTTATTTTAAATTATTCAATTTAAATTTATTTTCCTGGCTGGTGGTAATACTAATAAGTAAAAGTATCAATACCACAAAAATAACAAGTAAAATTCCTGCCTTTGAAATCCTACTTACTCTGGTTTAGAAGGATTATCAGCTAAATGTACTTAAAGTATCAGAAGTTAAAGTATTCATGTTGCAGAACAGTGGCCCCTGTAACTGATATACTTTACAATGTGTAACTAGCTGTTGTAACTGGCTACGGTGGAGGTAGAGTCCAAAAGGTCATGAGATAAATCTGAGGGGTTGTGAGTAGGGTCGGAAATAAAGAGGATAAAAAGTTTTTTATATTTTGGATTTTTCTCTAATATGATAAGATAACGTGCCTTTTTGTTAAATATGTATTAGTATTTTATTTAAACCACCTGAGGGGGGAAATCATTCTTTGGCAAAACTGCTAAATTCTGGTTTAGTCCATAAAATAGAAACGCTCCAGTAAAATTGTCACTGAGTAAATGTTTTTTTTCCGCCACTACCGGTAAATAGGCACACAATCTTATACCAAGACGGAAACAAAGGTACTGTCACTGTATCACATAACGGCTGTCATCTACATGTAACGCAGTGATTCCCAACCAGGGGCACATGTGCAGTTGCCTGGCGGTATGTGGAAAGTTTTTGGAGTAGCTTAACAAATTTGAAAAATGTCGTGCTTTAAAACACTCTACCATCCTACAGGACAGGTCAGCTATTTAAACTGAGTGACATTTAACCTCAAAGCTGTAGTCTTCAACAACATGTCAAGTTAAAGACTATCCATGAGTCAGCTGTAACAGGAGTTACAAAGCCAGAAGGAAAGCAGCTGAAAGTAGGAAATAGATGCAGGGTTGAAATAGTTAGCTTAAAGTAGGCCTGCTGGATAAACAGTTCAAATAGTTAGCTTAAAGTAGGTCTGCTGGATAAATGGTTTGAACAGTATCCATTTTTGTCATAAATTCATACTTCCCTAATGTTTTATCAGTGTATACAGTATTATAGTGGTGTCTGTGTAAAACGTGTGTAAAAAGACTCAACTTGACTCTGCTCCTCTGCAGACAGTACTCCCTCAACATTGGAGCTGATTGTCACAGCAATGTCAATTCTGCAGTTGGTAAACAACACACACACAGATGCTTTGCTTTGGTCTTGAGAAGCCTTCATTCCACAACAAACTCAAATCTACACTGTACATTTACTGCCAAATTGACAACTTCACTCTCTCATCTTCGCTCGGCGGTTTACACACTCAAGTCACTATGCTACTTTGACTAATCAGTGGTCTGCAGTGTTCGCTGGCTTCCCTTTATCATCAGGACTAAACCCAGAATACTCTCAATCAGAGGCTGTGGCATTTTTCTCTTTTATTAGTGGTCCTGTCACAGTCCTGTAACTTTATCCCCTGACACCATGTTGTGTTGCACACTACAATACACCACCTCAATAAATCATGTCCGTATCAGTTTAATAGATAAAGGAGTGTAAGAGGAGTGCAAATCATACTGTCAGGATTTCTTTATACCCTCATATACTGTAATACCTTCATATCATCCAAACCTAGTAGCTAAAAGTACTGGATGTACAGTGTAATAGCTAACAGTAAAGGATGGGTTAAACAGTCCAAATTCTTAGCTAAAAGTACTGAATAAGAGCTAAAAATGATGGACAAATGGTAAATATAAATGGGTGATAACTGAATTAAATGGATACACATAAACTGTTGAAAGTTAGCTAAAAGTATAATTCTATCTCAATACTTAAATCACCATACCATATAGCAATTTTAAATACTTTACGATATGCTGAGTATTGCAATAGCATACTATATTACAAGGTATTACCTTTTTTCAATTGCAAATTATGTCCCATAGTTCAACTTTTTCACCATCTGTTTTAAATCTGAAAGGCAAAGTTTTCAGTCTGTTAATCTTACTTCATTAATCTTTTGCAGCAAAATGGGATTTGTCAAACAGACAGACTGACCAAACAATCCTGACTGTGATCTCTCCTGACCTCGCCAGAAAAAAACTCAGCACCATCTAGTGGACTGAAAAAGTAAGTGAGTTTATTCTTCTAGTACCAAAAAGTTTAATTTGCATTTGCATCAATAATAATTCATATGATAGATCACAAAGTATCAGTTTTCTCTCACCCTTGAAAGTAATGAATAAGTTGAAATAAAAGGTGATAGTGATGAAGGGTTACTTGAGATCGTTTGACAGGCCTGTGGGGGTAAATCTGATAAAAAACCAAAACAAAAGTTAAAAACCACTTATCTAAAAAACAGAAAAAACTTCTCCGTGTGGCTCTACATTGTTCTTCATTGGGCATGTAGAATTAGAGTGAGCACATTTTTAACTGTCTGTTTTAATCCCAAGAACAGGCCTGAAAAAGAAAGAAAGCAGACCTGTTTTGCATTACAGCCGGAGCAGAGGAACGTACCTTTTTGTTGAAGTTGTGGATGAAGCGCACATGATGACAACGAAGAATCAAAACATCACAATATTGGTCATATCAAACTTCAACCACTACATCTCCATCTTATGGCTGGAAAATACCCATATACAGTGAGAAGAAATGATAGCTCATGTAGTAGCATAACAGCACCATCTAGTGGTTAGAAAATGCACCTACATTAGCAGTTTCCACACCCTCTCTGATTGATCTGTGGAAAACCCTTTTGAGGATTTTAACATGTTATTGCTAACAGCGTGTTTTTGAGAATGTAAACCACTCCTAAACATCTTTTATTCATACAGTGATGCTTTAAGAAACATTTTTTTGAAATAATGCACATGAATGGGGGTGTTGAATGTGCATCATGCTGGACAAAAACAGCAATATTTCTGTGATACTGTTCTGTGTAATATTTATGACATAATGACTTTTGTCTCATTTTCACTTGTTCATGTGGAAAACCATCTATTCAACAGAGATTCACTCATGGACTTATATTCCAACACTCACACACAGCACCATTAGATAATCTGAACTACATCAACCTGACTACATCAAGAGATTAAGATTAAAAGGGATTAAGATTTGGGAGTCAGCGTCATACAGATATCACAATGTGAACCTTAATCACAGCACACGCACACACACGGATGCAGCAATCTGTGGTTTTACAAATGAACATTGTGATCTGTCCCAGCCTGGGGTCAGTGGTGTACAGTAGCTCTTCATCAGTTAAGTGTATTTTAATCTATAGTTTCAGTGAATTTTACTGAAAGAGAATAAGCACATAAAAAGCTAGAACAAAATGAAGTCTTGTTATCTGAATATATACTGTATAATCAGTGGAATGTGTTGCTTAACAGTGTTTTAATTGAGCTTGAAACAGCTGATGACACAATCACTTTATGCCCATCGACTTACACTTTTTTTTTTTCTTGGAATTGTTACTTTTGACCTCAATGGCTGCCATTCAGCAAAAGTTACGTAGCCTCAGTTTGTTTGCTCAGTTGCCATGGGGCTTGAGAGGTTCAAACACTTAAAGTTGAATCTTTAAGCCAACATTTAAATTGAGATGTGTTTCCATCTATATGTCATTACCTAAACAATTTGGTAGAAAAGAAAAAGCAACAACAAATCCTTACTTTTGTACTCAGATGAGAGACTTTGACATTTTTGATTGTGTGTTCCAGTATAATTTACTATCTGTTATAACTCCCAAAAAATGTTTTTATAGATTATTTTTCAGCATCCCTTGTCAATATGTTTGCTTTGTAAATTTGTTGCAAGATTATCATAAAGTGATACCAGTCATGCTTAAATTCAGAGATAAATCAAAATTTTAAATTATTATCCTGTAGTGTGCATAATTTATTTCAAATTCCTTTCAAAGCAACATAAATTTGTGTCATCTGCAAATAAAATGAATGTTTTTGTTCTAGAAACCTTAAGTCATGGTCAGTAGTATCGAGTGCTTTTTGTGATAACAAGAAATAGCCTCACTGTAAATGACATGGACAAGAAACCCATCCTCCATACAAGTGTACACATCTATGACGATAAAGCAAACTGCATCTGTGAGAAGACTGTGTCATATGGTTAGAGCTCCAACAAGCCTGTGAAAGGACCTTGAGGTAGAGACTGTTTTGTGTTTTTAATGATTCTACCTTGATGAAAGGCGATGAAGTTTTTAGCCTTGGTGAATAACCCAATAATAACATCATATTCCCTTTAGAACAGAAAATACTGGGTTATACTGAGTGTTTCTGGAATTTTATTTTACAGTAGTGGTAGACTATGATATTTACTATATTCCTTAGACTTAAACTCCTGATCCATGAACCTTTCAATGTCACTTAAAGGCCACTGGGCCATGCAACAATATGTACATTGACATTGATGTCTGATGACCAGATGAAGTTGATGAATTAACATCCATTAAGTGTGAATTAATCACATCAAGTCAAACAGTGACCTGATCATTTCTTAATGATGAGCAACAGAAATTAATGATACAGCCTGAATTCATCCATGCATCAAATGATCATGAGTCATTCATTAATCAAGCATTGCTTATGAGGCCTATCCTTAAAGTATTACCAATAATGCTCATTTATATGAATATAATATTCTTATATTAATTCAGAGCGCATCTATGACTTCCCATTTTGCATTTTTGTTGGTTTTGTATTCTTTTTTATTTATAGCTTATTTTTAATTTTTGTTTTCAATCCAGTTTAGTTTCAGTTAGTTTCCAGAGTGGGTTTGTTTGTTTCAGTTAATTTATTGAATGCTTATTTGTATAGGGACAAGTATGTATCGTAAACCAATATCGCACACCACAACAATTATAGACTAAGCTAATTTGCAATGCTTGTCCCTAACTGGACCTTTAAAATATAAAACACTCAGCAACAACTACACAAGAGGCTGTACAAAATACAACAGGAACATACTGACAGAACAATACAAGACACAAACTATAATACAATGAAGCACCAGATTAGTTTTTATTGTTTAAAAATGTTTCGTTTTAATTTAGTTTTTATTAGCTTCTGTATCAGTTTTACTTTATCTTTATTCTAATTGGGAAGGTATTTGTCAGGGTCAAGATTTAAGAAGTTCAGAATAGGTATTACAACACATTCACAACACTTTGTGAGGGCAACTAACTCGCAGTCAAGTAGACACCCAGTCTTAACAAACATATGAAACAATGCCTCCTCGCGCTTGTTGTGTTGACAAGGGTCCAGCTTTCTGCTTTAATGATGACAGCCTTTTTTTAAAATTATTATAACAACAAACCTGTTTCCTTGATCTGTTATTCTTATTTCTGTGAAAGTGGACTGGTTGCACAACAGACGTTTTGATGTGTCAGAGCAGGAAAAACACAGGTGGACTTAATAACAGTAATTACGACGTAGTTCCATTAAATGCCACAGTGACAGTGGACCAGCATGCACAATGGAAGGACCTCCCTTAAGTGGGATGCAACGATCATTAATACACCTCTGAGTTTTCTGGTAAGACATGTTAAAATGTCTGCTGTGCAACTATTCCATTAGCATTCTTTTATTATTGTGTACCCGATGTCACGACGCCCACTTCTTTTGCAAATTTTCCCCTCTGCAGTTGAGACGCCATTTTTTCTTGGTGACTTGGAAAGAAGGTGAGGTCTGCTGCAAGACAAAATTATATTTTGTGATCAAATAATGTATTATGTTAGATATAAAATGGTCCACCTGATTTGGATAAATTGTTTTGTTAAGTGTTTGTAAACTCACTGAACGAAACCAAGGCAGCAGAATGTTAAGTCATGCTAACATTAGCAATTATATTCATTATAAACTGAAATAACACACTAAAGTTACTCTAACAAATATGTTTAATTTCCTGAAACCATACTATTAGGTTTTTAAAGTGCAGCATTTTACTTTGTGTAAAGCAAATAATTGAGTTGGAAACTTTGAAACGTTTAAGTTGATTGGCCTTAAATTTAGGCTGTATTAATGCAAACTGTTGATTTGAGATTGAGATTATTAAATACACGTGACTTGAAGCAATTGTGTTCATCTCACTTGTTAACTTGATTTGAAAAAATGTAATTAATTGTTCGTTACCAATTAAAGATTTTTTTTAAAAGTTGGTCCAACAATTCTCTTTTTTTCTATTTTAGTTTTTTTCAGTTAGCTAAAATGTTTTTTGTTTTGTTTTTTCACCTAGTTTTAATTTTTAGTTTTTATTTAGTTTTATTTAACTATAATAACCTTGATGCTGACTTGGACCATGTGGTACTTGGCATTCTTGGTATCCTGCTCTGTTGTTGCAGCCAATCACATAATGTGCAACTTTGCTGTAGTAAAAAAAAAAGGGTGGGGGCGAGAGAGAGGCAGTCAGAGAGGAGGGGTGGGGAGCGAAAAGCGGAACCCGGATGCTGATGCTGACCGATGAAGAGAAGGAAGCTGAAGAGAAGCAGCAGCAGCAGGAGGAGGAGGAGGAGGAGTGTGAGAGAGGTGAGGAAAAAAGAGAAAGAGAGACGGGGGATATTACGGGCAGCAGCCATCCCGTGAATGATGGACACTCCTGTGCAACTTCTGGCAAACTGAGAGATCTTTTTCTGCAAGGCGACTTTTTCATTATTTGTTCGGGAGACAGCAGCTTTGAGGGAGGAGATGCGGTGATATCATGAGCATAGCCGGCCAGGGAGAGAGAAAGAGAGACAGAGAGGAAGAGGGAGGGAGGGAGGAAGAGGAGTCTGCTGCCACCAGGCCAGCTGAGGATGCTTGTTGTTTCTAGAAACAGGATTAATCACCGGGCCGAGCGCTGATCCTCCTCCGGCACGGAGCGCATCTCTCTCCGCTGCAGCCGTCGCCTGTCTCGCCCCAGTCCGCCTGTGTTTGCCTTTTTGATGCTCTCCCCCCTCTTCTTCCTCTATTTCCTGATGCAGGGCCGGGGAGGGGTGAGCCAAAGTGTGCACCGGATATTGGAAAACCCATTCTTCTTGCTGATGCTGTTGTGATAATAGATTATTATCTGGACAACGCCGCATCTGCAAAGAGAGGCAGATACGAAGCCGAGGCCTGGCTCCAGAGTAGAGAAACGGGGGATGTATGAGCTTGGAAGGATTATGAAAACATTTTTGGAGGGGGGTCCCTGATATCGATCAGAGAATGGATTCAATCAGGGCATTCTGACTTGGGATATTTGAGACTCTGCTCTTACAGAAATCAATCTGGTGGCAAATGTAGCCTACCCTGTCCAGGTCTGAATGAGATCTTTCTTTTCTGACCAGCTGCATAAGCTATATAGGATCAATCAGCTTTAAACTACTGTTATTTATAGCAGGGGGTGGGTTTTAATGTGACACGTTCATTTTTGGACAGCTCCCATCACTGGCAAACCTCACACGTCCTCTTCTTTCTCGTCTTTTCTACCTTTTTCCCTCTGGATGATGCTGCTTTCGGCGCTGTAGTACAGGAGACACAAACGAGACTGAGTGATACTTTATTGTAGAACTTATTGAGTGCAAACTGGGCCGGTTCTCTAACCGCATGACAAACAAGTGCATGGGAGTAGCCTGCAGGGCCCGGCTTTAAAGAATCACGACCAGTCCTCCGTACCTCTCCACCGCCTGTGATGTGCGTTACGGCATTACGCACGGAGCAGGAGCGACCGCTATCTTGATCTTCTGCCTTATATCAGGAATAGAATTTCATCTCGGGAAGGATGAGCAGCAAGGAGCTGACGGTGGGCCAGTCCAGCCAGTACGTGGGGCCTTACCGGCTGGAGAAGACCCTCGGGAAGGGACAGACAGGTAGGAGCCTCCTGAATTACCGCGTGTCTTGGGGCAAAGGCAGATCTGCAAGGTGCATCAGCTGAATCCTGAATCACTTCATGGTTTAATCCTCATTCCTTCTGTAAATCCTCTCATCGTCCACGGGTTTATTCTGTTACAACCTTCTTAAAGGATCTCCTAAAATGTAATAGAGGATGTAGGGGAGACCTGGGGTGTTAGTAACACTTTTTGTTTGAGCAGCAGTAACTCAGTGGTCATTTGTGCTAGATTTCTCAAACTTTGATACATGGTACATATATTTATCTATTACAAATAACACTTGGGCTGCTCCCAACTAAAGATTTTCCTAGTCAACCAGCACTCTGCAGTTCAAGTCAATAGACACCTAGTCTTTGCACATTTCTGATACTAATTTGATTATGTAAATACATATTTTTTGGAGCACGAAGCAAGCTGCCTGTTAAATGCTAACAGCAAAAAGGCTACTGACTTACTGACAAACTAACTTGCTAAGTTACAAACTCACTCCTCAACCACTTCACGCCTTCTGTCCTGTGAAGCTGCTGTAACGTTAAATCACCTCAGGTGCTTTGTTCCCTGTTGTCAAACCGCCCTGCGTTGATCTCTGAGGCTATATCCCAGTCTGTAGGACAGCTAACTGAGCTAACTGGCTGATGGCATCTACAGCACAGTTAGCAGTAGTGCACTGATGACTTCAGTGTTACAAGAGAAAAGGTTTGTGTTGCAACAATCCCCCAGGTGTAACAGCAAGGCACAGCCCCCGCATGGAGTTTAAGGTCTTTTTTTTTTTCCTTCGGAGACTACGAGTAAAGGAAAAGTAAGACCCTTGTCAATGACTTTTAACCGCATAATCAACTATTCAGGGGCAGCCCTAAATAAAACTCACTTGGACATCTACTACACAATCAAAGATTATGTGAGTTAATGTTAAATACAAAGAGCTCAGTAGCCTGGAAGAAAAGTGCGCTGGATGTAGGCTATTCCAGCTTGCAATGTAACATTGACAGTCTTGCTGTCTCTTCACTGACCTCATAAATGTTTCAGATAAGTCAATAAGGTGACATTATGCTCACTGGAACACATATTTCTATGTAATTCATACAGATGGCATCCTATACAAAAGTGTGTCCCATGCATTTTAGCAGTGAGTGTTTTGTGTGCCAGTAATGATGTTGGTGTCTACATTCATATTTTTTTCCAAAATAAGGTCCCATGGGACACACCAGAAGGGAAGGGACTTTATTAGGAGTGACATTGATGACATCACTGTAGCTCTTTTCTGATTGTTAAAATGACAGAGTTACAACTAACCTGGTGTTACAACACTCCCCGGTCTCCCCTACATTTCTTCAGTATTTGAGGAAGGAGACGACATCCCAACAGGCCTCTTTAACACGTATTCCAATCAGTGTTCTTGTGAGCTGAGTTTGGTCAATGTTTGTGACAATGTCAGTAAAGCCTTTTGAATTATTTATGATATCCCCTCCTTCCAGTTCACACTGCATGATGATTTCTGATACTCAAACATTTTCCTCTTCTCTCTTTGTGTCTCTCAGGGCTGGTGAAGCTGGGTGTCCACTGTATAACAGGGCAGAAGGTGGCCATAAAGATTGTCAACAGAGAGAAACTCTCTGAATCAGTTCTAATGAAGGTACAGTGCCAATAATGTACCTCATCTACTTATTCATCTGTCTGTTGTTCTATCTAGTCAATGTCAAGTCATATTCATTTCTGAAGCACATTTAAAAACAACCCTTGTTGACCAAAGTGTGCAGACCAGATCAGGTAGATAAAGTCACAAATAATTAAAGAAACAGTGACTGATAAAGATTAATGCACGCAGCATTATGTGCTGTATCTACAGCAGGTTTACTGGGCCTGTCATTATGGTGGCTACAAAGCTCAACTCATAATCATGCACCCTCCAACTCGCAGAAATAGCAACAGAAATGGAGTCTATATTTTCGTCAAGAATAGCCTGTCTGTGTGTTGTAACTTGGAGGTGCCGAGTGTGTGGGCACTGCTTCTGTATACTGAACAATAGAGATGATTTCATTCTGCTAATTAAGCCCTCTGATGAAAGCTACTGCAGCTGAAACACACTGTACTGAAATTAAATTTAAATAGCTTTTTATGTTGGTGTTTCTAATGTGGCTGATTACTTTCAGCTCTGAGTAGTTTCTCTTATAAATACAGCAAATTGCAAAGGGAAAACTTTGGGCAAAAGGTGTTGTGGTGTATTTAGTTTTTAAAACACACAAATATCTGAGTGTCTCAATTAAGGTTGTTCCGATGCCAGTATCAGTATCAGAAATGCCTCCTATACAGCCTAAAATACTGGATTGGGTATCAATGAATACACAGTGTCCTGTATGCCATTGTTTTAAGATGAACCAGACCACACATCAGTGATAGCTGGCATATCACATCCATACAGGTTTAGCAGTATGCGGCTATTAAAAATAATAATAATTCATATATTTTTTAATGCACTTGTATTGGATCAATACTAGAGGGTGACACAGGAGTGTATTTTTTCTCTTGTTTCATCCCACTGCTGCAAATATACTTCTGTTCCATCCCAATCCCATGCCAGAGTCAGAAAAAATCCTGTCCTGTCCCAATCCCGGGAGAATGACTCCTGTCCCATCCTGTTCTCATCAATTCATAGTTCACACGTCATGCACCCAGCCACCGGAGCAGACAAGAGAGAATAAAAGACAATAAACAAAGAACAACTATCATCATGTTTGCACCTGCATGCTCCTGTTGACTTTTTTTTTTTCTGTCTTATGATAAATAGTGAGACAGACACCGATCCCATGGGAAAAAATGTCAGCCTCTAAACTGTACTAATCGCTATTGGCCAATAAGCAAAGTTTCAGGTATCAGAATTGGTATCAGGAAGGAAAAAATGGTGTCAGGACATCATTTGTCTTAATATCACTTGTTTTGAATATAATCTAGAGAAATAAGATCTGACACATGTCAAAGGTCATACCACTGGCATTGTTACGACAATGACCGAATTTCTTTCTTTAGCTAGATGGCAAATAGTCATGTGACAAGAGTCAAAAAGTGCACAAATAAACGTCTTTTGCACCAAAGACAAAAAGCCTTCATCCCCTGGTCCCCTGCAAATGTCGCCCAGTCCTCTGGTTTATACAGTATTGCTTTGGACAGCTGCCCATTGTCTGCTCTGTGTGCTAACCGTCAGTAACCGCATTACTCTGCTGCCGTCTGCTAGCTTCATCTGGGAAGTCCGGCACATTTAACTACAAGGAACTGAGGTAGGGATGTTGACATTTCAAATGTGTCTCAACACTTTGAGCTTTCTGCTCGAGGGCTCCAACATGACACAGACGCAAAACATGGCTGTGTTTCTGCCAGTTGTTGCCCACTTTTTATACTAAGTGTCCACTTTATTAAGTATAGTCTAATACAATTTGAAATCCAATTTAATTTTGCTGCTATAAAGTTTATTTTTATGTCTGTAATTAGTTTTAGCATTGAGGTCATAGTTAGTGGTGGTTTTGTGCTGCACTGCATTATATTTCTGGTATTCTGCCCCCCTTATGTATGTGAATAGGGAGGACAAACGATTCAAAACACATCTCAATATAATGCAGTCAAGTACAACTCTACCTTTAACTGTGACCTCAATGATAAACATATACTTTATATTTTACAGATTTCTGACAAGGTCAACAAAAGCTGAACATTATGAGCCCAGTAAAGACAGATGTTATGGCAGGGCTGTCATATTGCATTACATTACACTGTACAGTTGTACCTAATAAAGTGGCCACCAATGGTTTCGACTCCACAGACCTTGAAAGACCTTAAATCACAATTAGAATGACATGAATGTACCATCCAATAATCAATCAAACCATGTGGAGTGCAAACCAATACTGTGTGAGACTGTTTAATAGGTCATTCTATGGACAGCTGCTGGTGCTGAAATAAGATCTGATTAACTTCGTTTATTCATTTTAAAGGATATGTTTGGATATTTTCAAGTCCATCATCAATACAACCACATGCCCTTATGTAAGTTAAAGGGTCACTGGTCACTGTAATCTTCCCTCCTCTCCAAACCAGGCGTGAAGAGATCTCATCCACACTGTAAAAGATGGACAAAATCCACAGTCTTTGTGCACAATGCAAGCTAATGGTATCCCTCCACTGCAGTTCAGCAAGAAAACGCTGTCCAGTAAAACGCTGAGATGAAATTTAATACTCAGTAGACTTTAATGTTGGAAAATATCTGTTTAATTTGCCTGATGTGGACTACTGAAGCATCATATTGAGGAGGAATGATTACAGTATCTAAAAACTCTTTCAGTATGGGTATGTGAGCAGTGAATGAAGCTATTTTCTAAAAAAAACAGTACCATATATCTTTAGTTCTTACACACACTTAATAGACATAAATTCAAATGTCAACGATATCATGAGATTTTATTTTTGCAAAGGAAATAGTAGAAACAAAAAATAACTTTTTGTGTATCTTAAACAGGTTGTTTTCATTTTTCAATGACCTTGAGCTCAGATTAGTCAGAGACATGACAGTTCTTGTAGAGCTGCTTGATTTGACTATTGTAATATAGCTTAATTAATAAAATGGGTCATGTCATAAGTCTTAATCTGCGTTAATTGACTCAGACTGTGTCAGAGAGAGGTAATGAATAAGCGCTGAACAGAGGAAAAGGTGAGCACTGAAGTTGTCAGACTGGCAGTAAATGTACAGTTTAGATCTGAGTTTTTCAAAGAATAACGGCTGCATTTTTTCAAGACCAAGTGTGTTTGTGTGTGTGTGTGTGTGTGTGTGTGTGTGTGTGTGTGGGAATACCATTGTTACAATAATCAGCTCCACCTACATTTAGGGGCTACTAACTGAAGTAAAGCCTACCAAAAGCGTATAGAGTCTTGTTGAGTCATTTTACATAAATACGGTCATCATACCATAAACCCAGATGAAATTATAGTATGAAGATATTAAAAAATAAATACTGCTCAAACCTACCACTCTCGGGCCTCTGCAGGTGGGCGCTGAATGATGCCTGACCTCACTCTTGCCCCTTTGCTGTTTCACACCTCACCTGTTCCTACCAGCATTCCTCACTTGGCTGAAAACCTCCTCCTGGTGGTCCAAAGCTGCTGTGCTGGCACCAACACTCCTCCGGTGCTCCAGACTGCTAGCTGCACAGCTAACTGACCTAACTGTCTGACAGCAGCTACAGTTAGCATCAGTTAGCAGTTACTCCAGGCCCTTTTATTACAGAATCTGCAACATTGCCGCAACAAAGGCTTGCCTCTACACTGTCTGTTTGTTTCTACACTGTATCAAGCAGTGCCGGCTTAAAGCCATCCTGGCGCATCATTTTATACATTTTTATACATTGCAGGATCAAAAGATGCGTGGCATTACACAACAACGCACCAGTCAACAAGTGATTCTGCTTGTCTTTCTAATCACACCAGCAGATGATATTTGCTTATTCTGCTGCAACTGTAGCTGCTTTTGTTAGCACAACTTCAGCAACTTGTTTCTGCCTTGAAATGAACACTTCAGAATTAACATTTAACACTGTCTCCGTCTGCTCCACGTATGACCTAACTCTGCCGTTATACTTGCCTCCTCTCTCTCTCTCTACTGTCCTCTTCCGTCTGACATTTCAATCTCATCATTTTTACCCTCTTTTCTCTGTCCCTCTCTCTTAACCTTTCTCCACATCTACCCCTCCCTCTGTCTGTCCAGGTGGAGAGAGAAATAGCTATTCTTAAACTAATAGAGCACCCTCACGTTCTGAAGCTGCATGATGTCTATGAGAATAACAAATACCTGTGAGTATCTCTTCATCTTTCTGCTTTCTGCTGACTTTTTTCAAAAATCTCTGCCTCTGGATCTCCGCCAGAGCAGAAACAACCTTGAATCTGAAAGGGAGAAAAAGGCACTGTAAGACAAACTGAGATAAATAACCACACGACATGGAAGATATAGAGGATCTGAGTTTGTATATAAGCCTGTATAGAAGCCTCCATTACTTGTGTGCTTTTGTTACTCACCTTTGTTACCTTTCCTGACCTGTTTTCATCTCTCCGACCCTTCTGTCTGTCAGGTACCTGGTGTTGGAGCATGTGTCTGGCGGAGAGTTATTTGACTACCTGGTGAAGAAGGGCAGGCTGACCCCCAAAGAGGCCAGGAAGTTCTTCAGACAAATTATCTCCGCCCTTGACTTCTGCCACAGTCACTCCATATGGTCTGTGAGAGGCTAAAGCCCTTATGAGGCTTAGCCTCTTTGTGTGTGTGTTTTATATTTCTAGTTTTGGCTCTTTTCGTTACTGTGTTGGTCGTTGTTGCATGTCATACCCCTTTTTATCCACTTGTTTCCTGTCTGTCCCAATGTTTAAAAGAAAACCAAATTTTGTTTTTTTGTTGTTGTCAGCAGTTAACTAGCTTGCCAACCTACGTAAATCATTAGCTAGCTAGTTTGCTAGTGTTTTGTTAACAGTAGTGAACATAAGATGTTTTTAAAAGAAAAGGAGAGAGTTGACTAAGGTACCAAGTTTTGCTCAATTGTTACTGGAGCACAGAGCAAAAGGGACGGGGCTTAGAAAGAGCCAATTATAAACATAAAGTTGGAAACAAACATTTATGAGGTGGACACGTGACAGCAGCACATCAACTGCAGATATCAGATTAAAAAGACAATCTTCAGCTTACAACTAGCTCAACTAGCTTAGTTTGTGTTGCAGCAGGAGGCTGATGTTTCTATGGTGAAAAAAATCATTGACGTTCTTCTGCTGACACGTTGCCGCATTTCTTTGTGCATTGTCACTACCAGTAGATCAATGAAATAGGGTGAAGCTGGCAGGACTGTGCATTGCATTATCTTCATGTCCATTAATAGATGTGTGTGTGTCACTCACAAAAAAGCTATTGACTTTATTTGCATTTACACAAACAATCACAAAACAACCTCATTTTTGTTTTAATGGACTGGAGGTCGATGTATACATATGAATGAAACTACAGCTTTTCACCCAATTATGTAATATATTTTATTAATAATACAAACTGGAATCAGTTTGTGACAAAATAACCCATGTCATGTCATGGAAAATGTGATAGATACAGCCAACTGACATTATCTGAGGAATTCATTAATCCAAATCTCATATTTGTCAGCTGATCAAATTCTTATACCTCTTGAGCACATAAACCTGTTGATAACCACATTTTAAAAAGTTCTCCATTAGAACCAGGAAACACACATGACCACCATTCATTCAAGATCACTATGCTTTAATCAGCAGTTGATCTCCCTTTGTGTAATAAATCTAAATGTTTACACGTCATATTGAAGTAAACCAAGTGTACAAACAAGGTTAGTTTAGCTTTAGTTGTTTTTTATGGTCTGAAAAACACTTAAGTAGTTTCATTGAGCGTGTGTGTGCGTGTGTGTGTGTGTGTGTGTGTGTCCAGTCACAGAGACCTGAAGCCAGAGAATCTTCTCCTGGATGAGAAGAATAACATCAGGATAGCAGACTTTGGCATGGCCTCGCTGCAAGTCGGGGACAGCCTGCTGGAAACCAGTTGTGGGTGAGTATTGGGTTTGATTAATTAAAGTGACCTTGTATTTACTGTATGTATGTTGTGCTACTGTTGCTGTTGATTGTATGTTTTTTAATGATGACTGTATGATCTATGCTGTTGTTGTTACCTGATGCAAGTGACCTTGAGCATCATGAAAGGTGCCATTCAGTAAAATGTGTTATTATTATTATTATTATTATTAAAAGCATGTAGTTATTAACACTCTTTCATCATTTATCTGTTTAAATATTTTCTTATTTTTGTTTATGGTGCTGTATTGTAAATTAAATACAAATATGCATGTTTAAAATGTTAATTATACACAGTCATGGTTTTATAACTCTTACTAGATGGCTGTGTTAATTTTAATCTCACACTGTGCACGTTGGGTGTATTGCTGCCTGCCAGAAAAAGAAAAACAGATCAGTATGACACTGTAATGCGAAAAAATGTATTGTTATAACAAGATCTTTTTCACATTATGACGTTATTGTGACATACATGCTCATCAGTTTATAGCAAGAAACTTTTCTTTTAAAACATTATACTATTTATCTTATAACGTAAAAGTTGATAAGTTTCTTATATTGCTATAACATCACATTATAGCAATACGTTATCATGTTATAACATGTGTGTCACATTATAACAAGATAAATAGTATAATTACAAAAAAAGTTTCTTGTTATAATGTGTTACATTTGTATGTTGTCTATAATAATATTTAAGAAAAAATGAAAATATACTGTTAGAATGAAAAAAACATCATGTTATAACATAATGAACTTTTCATGTTATAACATGATAGTGATCTGTTTTTCTGGTGTGGCAGCAGCACATTTCTGTAGAAAAATGAAATGCATCTCTCAAGTACAATATGATATTAGTACTTTAATGACTGTAATATTTAAATTTGGTGACGTGTCCAGTCTGTATGTGCAGGACATGAGGAGCATCTCTCAATACTCAGCGCTCTATCATGCATCCTTTTACATAATCGATGGCTTTGCTCATTAAAAGCTTAAACATTTTTAAATCATCCGCCCTTCAGGAGGAATGTGGATTTAACAGATAAATTTAGTCTGGTAGTGTAGCTTTAACCTGGATTCACCTGTTCACTCTATTCAATGGATAAAAGAGCAGGTGTTGTCAGTTTTTCTACCCTCAGGCTGGAGTGTTGTTGTTTTTTTTTTTTGTTTTTTTTTACGTGAATCAGCACTCTATACACACAGGGACTGAGTGTTTCTTTTATCCATCTGTATGTTTGTGTCTGGTTAATTCATTTAATAGGCTGATTTCCTTTCTTCTTTATTTATAGATCCCCACATTATGCTTGTCCAGAGGTCATAAGGGTAAGTTACCTCCCTCTCGGTGTGTGTGTGTGTGTGTGTGTGTGTGTGTGTGTGTGTGTGTGTGCATGTTTAATGCTATCCTTTGTGTTTCAGGGGGAGAAGTATGATGGTCGCAGGGCAGATGTTTGGAGTTGTGGAGTCATCCTCTTTGCTCTTCTTGTGGTAAGAAGATCCCTCTTATATTCAACTTTTTCTTTTTTTCTTACAGTATTTAGTTTATTGTATTGTTCTCTCTGTCCTTTGATTACCACTATTCCTCTTATATAAAGTGATAATCACAGTGAACCACATACACAGTTCTGACTGGCATCCTCTCAGTATTAAATCTAAAAGGTGTCTTGTGAAGTTCTGGACCACTGAAGCAATGTTGGGATGAGCTAGTCACCATTTTGTTCTGTGCTCCGCTTGCACATGTGTGACGCAATACACGACAACCGGCATCTTTACACTTTTCCATTTGGTGAGGGTAACCGGCCAAGAGATGTAGCAATGTGCCAGCAAAAAGCAGGAAGGAAAAACACAGCTAGCGAACATGGATTTAAAAATATCCCACATTTGTTATTTGTTATATTTGCCTTAAATATACTGTACATACAAGGTGTTTTCTGAGACAAACATAAAACAGAGAAATGTGGCATCTTTAAAGGAATAGTTCAACAAAGATAACAAAATCAGCCTATACCAACACCACTAAAGCTCCCTAATTAACACATTATATCTCCTTAGTTTAATCCATAAACATACGACATAACCCCTGAAAAATGGTAAATTCTAATTTAAGATGAACGTAACTGATACACACAGTTTCTTTCAAGGTAAATATCAGTTCCATTAGTTGATTGATTTGACAACATGTTAACGTTAATTCCCTGTGAAGTGAATAAATGTTAGTTCAGCTCAAGTTCTGCATGGATACAGGATGCATTGTCCGTTAACATATTGTTAAATTTAACAAAGCCGAGCTCACAGCAAAACATATCCTCCTTCTAAAAGATAATCTACGATCTCTCACGACTTATTAACAGACTATAACTCATTTGACATTTAACAGTTCAACAAAGTTCACCTAAGTGAAACCCGACGCTGAACCGAGCAGAAGATACAAAAAAAGTCTGTTTTACCAGGTAATAAACATGATCAATGACAGTAATGATGCATCAGTGATGACTCATGATTTATTCTTATCAATCAATGTCTAACTACTGAGCTTTAGAGGTGCTGGTAGGCAGATTTTGTTTCCTTTTACCTGAGCCAGACAAGCTGATTCCCCTTGTTTCAATCTCTATGCTAAGCTAAACTACCTTACTGCTTGTGGTGAAAATGTTAATAAGTGCATTTCCTCCAAGTGCTGAACTGTTCCTTTAACTATGTTGAGTGTGGCAGGCTTTTTTGGCACGCAAAACAACCAACCACAGACATTACATGGTTCTATATATTTATATGTAATAAAACTCTGATAGTATATAATCTCTTTGTACCTCTTTTTAATCCTCTTCTGTCAGTCTTTCTGATTTCTTTTTCTCATTGTAATGTATCTCTCTCCAACTTCTCCCATGCCTCTTCCCAGGGTGCCTTGCCCTTTGACCATGACAACCTGCGGCAGCTTCTAGAGAAAGTGAAGAGCGGGGTATTCCACATGCCCCACTTTATACCTCCTGACTGCCAAGCTTTGCTTAAAGGAATGATAGAAGTCAACGCTGACAAGAGACTCACGGTGAGAAGCGAGAGGAAAAATACACCTTTATTAATTGTCAAAAACACAATTAAACATATTATTTTATCTAAATATTATATACATATATGTTAAACTTGAAACAACACATTTCAACAAATACAGTATTGTCGATAATCAATAGAAGTGCACGGGTGAGATGTGGCCTTTTGAGTCCACAGTCATAGAAGACATTAACAAAAATCAATCAGACTCAATGTCCACTGAAAATCTTTGATCTTGAATGTTGAGGACATTAATTATCTCAGCCCATGTAAGTCACTGGGAGGAGAGGACAGGAGATGTGACATAGCATGACATGAAGATTAGACACTACAAACATGACAAAGCAAGTCAAAAAGGATGTTTACTGAAGGTGTATTTCTCTTGGTGCATAGCTCACAGACCCAGAAGTCCATATGTGTGGCTATGATCAACATAAGTGACCATTTGCTAAAATCCCCCACTGAAATTTAGACAACAAAACCATTGATTGTGGATGAGAAATGAGAAGCTGGTTTTGACTGCCTCTTTTTGAAATGAAGGACCCATTGTTTCAAAAATTATAAGCATTTTCATGAGTAAATCTGCCTTGGTTATCGTTCTAAACTGCATATGAATGGAGAGCTTGGCAGGAAGTCAACAGAAGGAAGGGCTTAGTAAACAGTCAATTGTTGCTACTCATCAGTGTATTTCAGTTTCTACAGCATGTGAAGCATGGACCAGGAATTTATGAGAGAAGAGGGAAAGAAAAAGACTCAGCCTCAGGCTTTGCTTGAAGATGTGACAGAAATTGACCCTGACACAAGACCTTACAGAGGGAGGAAGGTGGAAAGAGCAGAGCAGAGGGATGGTCTTGAGGTACTGCTTGAAGGCAGGAGTGGAGTCAGCCATTACAGGACTGCCCGAGTCTTTATTTCTGTCCTCAAAGGCAAGTTAGCAGTTTATTTGGAGACCAGACTCAAGGAAACCAAGATGTAGGAAGGACGAGAGGTATATGAGAATGAATGGATGGATCAAGTGGCTTCATCAGTGGCTGTAAAGAAGGATAGAGGCACTGAGGGTGAAAAAGATGAGGACCTCTCTTCCTTTTCACCTAAATGCCAGCTCTCCCTCTTGAAAGCAAGGCTCGAAAAGAGACTGGTGGTTCAGAGCGAGATAGAGGGCGAGGGGGAGTGAGTGAATGAATAAATGAATGACCGAGTGAATGGACCGCTGGAGAAGATTCCCCTGCACTCAGGTTATAAAGAGAGGGTGATATGAAGCAGACATGTGAGGTGGAAATGAATTCATGTTGAAGAAGCAGAAAGAGACAAATGAATGCGATGAATGTGGCTCACTAGATGCTGCAAAATCAAGACAGAGAGAAAGAATAAGTCTGGTCAGTTAGTCATTCAGCTACAACAGAGCAGATTTAATCAAAGCTGTGGCTTCGTCTGATGAGTTGTTAATTAATGGAGCCTGAAACCAGGTCAGACGGTCTCTCTCTCTGTCTCTGTCTGTCTGCTAGTTGCCTCCATGGAAACCATCCACCAAGCAAAAGACAGATTTCATTCGCGTTCAAAAGTATATGGGTAGCTAGCAAACGGAACATTAGAAAATGAGCCCTTTTCATCATATTCATAGGAAGTGTTGGAGTGTGCTGCATACAGTACTTTAGAAGCAAGTTAAGGATGCAAAGCTCTCACGGCAAGCAGCTGCTCGCTAGTTTCGTCTCTGCAGATGTACAAATACAGTACAGTGTTCACAGCAGGCTCCACATTTTACTTTTTACATGCTTGCAGAACTGCAGCTGCTCCATTACTCAAATCCCAAGAGATACAGTGCAGTATTGATGTGATGGCTACTGCTGTATGCAGTCCTACTGCAGAGAGGGGACTTGTACACAGTATAAAATGTACTAGGGGATTCAGGACCAGACTGCAGGGAAACTTTTAGCATTAGCATGCTAATGGTAATGATAGCACTGGATGAAAAGTTAAGCAATTACTATTCATTGAGAAAGTCTATTGGATCTCACTGATGTGGGCTAATTCCTGAATCACATTTGTTACTTTGCCACTACCTCAAAACTTTAGCTAAATCTAGCATTATGAGCATATCTGTAACCCTGACTTTGTAGCTTTAGACTTACATAATAAATAAATAGTTTTAGACAAGACCCAGTGTTCAGTTGGACAGCAGATGCATCATCTCTGTGACATTTTAGGGTTACATCAGTTGTAAAAATCTGAAAATGTGTTTATCAGTGCTTTGATATTGTCTTTTATTTTTCTTGGCCACAGCTAGAAGCAATACAGAAACATGCCTGGTACCAGTAAGTACTTGTATTTTTCTTATTTCTTCATACCCCCTCTGCATTTTTCACTCCAACCAACACCTCCCTTTTTATATTTCATTATTACCTTAAAATGCTCCAGCTACCTATAATGTTAGCAAAAAACAAGAGTAAAATAATTTTTCCATTTCTACTGTACTTTTGTTGATGAGAAGTTGAGAAGATGAGAAGTTTTTTTCTTCAGTTGACATTAGACCTGTGTAAAGTGTGAACTCTGCTATAAACTTCGAGATGTTTCTAATGTTGCACACGCTAACCACACACACTGACTTTTTCTTATCAGGGGTGGTCGTAATGAGCCTTGTCCAGAGCAGCCGCCCCCTCGCAGAGTCTGTGTGAAGAGGATCCTGTCCTTAACAGAGCTGGATCCTGATGTCCTGGAAAGCATGTACTCCTTAGGGTGCTTCAGAGACCGGGTCAAACTCACACAGGACCTTACAAGTGAGGAGTGAGTAAATATAACCCATCAAACATTTCAACTTTGAAGAGATGGCAATGTTTTAATGTGCTGCACTGTTGAGGAGTTAAAATGCTGGAATATGTCACCAGAAGATCTGCTTTATCTCCAACTGTATAATAAATATGTGTAGAAAAATGAAAGAATTCAAAACAGAAAGCTGTGTCTCCACTGCACCTGTCAATCCCTGGGCATATGAAATCATTAATGGAGATCTATTATGCTAATTTCCTGCTCTATATTTTCATTGCATTGCTCACAGAGATAACTTTATACATACATTTACCTCATTATTTGACACTTAATAATGTTTAATATGAACAACCATCATTGTAAAAGGATAATAGGTCCCCTTAAAAAAGTGCCCAACATGCAATTCACAGGTGTGCTTGCATGCATGCTGAAAAAACACATAATTGTGCGTGCAGTTAATTAAATTTTTCTGTTACAAACTCTTCCTCGCTTCCTCCTCTCTTCTCTCTCGTTTATTGTCTTTTTTTTTTGGTCTCATTTTGGCCAGTCAATTACTTTCATCATTAATCTGCCTGGCATGGCAGGAACAAGAGCAACATATCAACAATGCCTCTTTCATCTCTCTCCCCACCCATCCCTTGTGTCCCTCTTCTCTGTCAAAGTGATGTGGCTTCTCACTTCCCACAATGCAACAGCAGTAGCAATCCTAATCACACAGGCTGACAAACCTTCACATCAAAGCTGCACTAGTCAATGATTTTATATTAACAATGAAAACAAGACTATATTGTATATTTTATAATGTTATGTTAGTTAATGTTGGTTTATAATGTTAAAGTGGCAGTGGTAGAATTAGCACCCGACTCATCTCATTTTTTTGTTTCTGACCAGCAACTCGACAGAGTCTCACAGCTTCCATTATCTACTTTACTTACAACAGTAGGCAGCTGTTGTCAGTGAAAAAACACAAATAAATCCTCTGTATGCTACCTGACAAAGGGAGCAGAATAGGGTGGGGAAACTAAGGACATGTCCCTACTAACTAGTGATTACTGAATTGTCCCTTGCAGTAATTGTGCAATTAGTGTCTAGTCGATGTTAGTTGGTGAGATTCAGTATTGTTGTACCCATGCTAATTATAGGTACAAAACAATGCACTTTTAAGTTTTTAAAGATTGTGGCCTCCTTCCCTCTAAATGCCTCGCAGTGGTTTGGTCCACTGACTACCTACAGTATAGAGGGGTCTATTTTATTGCCGTAATATTTATTACATGAATTAAGTGACCAGCAACAGATCTAGCGAGGATTCAGACCATCAGGTGGAAAGTTAGAAATATACACAAATCTACTATATTGTAGTTTATTTCCATGTATGCTGAATCTCAGTCAGCACTCCTCTGGCAGCAGCAGCACAGTCTTGTCTCTCACTGGATCATGTCTAGAAAAGAACCCTATATTTGCAAAACTTTTGTGCAAGTTGTTGTAATGGTTGTGTATGAATTGCTTTAAAGTACTTAAATATTCTAAACACTTTGTAAACTATACATAAACACAGGTTTGTATAAGGAAATGCTATGTTCACAAAACAATATAGATGAATAAATAAGTCACAAATTGCACAAATCTAGGAGGAAGAATAGAATATTTTAACTTTCATCACATTTTTGATAGTTGAAACATGAGTTAAAAAAACAAGGTTGGAGATTTTGTTTGATTGTAATTTATAGGAATCCTGGTGTGATCATTGATTGATGATGATGATTTTATTATCTTCAAACCAAAAGCTCAAAATTTCATAGAATCACAGTCAGTCACAACAGCCTTTCTGTCTCTCTGCCTATTTTTCTGAAGGGAGAACCAGGAGAAGATGATTTACTACCTCCTGTTGGACAGGAAGGAGCGATACCCCAGCTGTGAAGACGAGGACCTGCCACCAAGAAACGACATAGGTGAGACATAAGACATAAGTTTCCTCTGAACTTAGAAAATGTCCAAATGTCAAGAGAACTCTTTAAAGATGAAAAATTATATCTCCAAAATTCTTACTACTGTTTTTGGTGCTCCAGACCCTCCCAGGAAGCGCGTGGACTCCCCCATGCTGACACGTCATGGCCGCTGTCGCCCAGAGAGGAAGAGCCTGGAGGTCCTCAGTGTCACAGAACAGGGGTCTCCCACCCCACCTCGCAGGGCCCTGGACACTAACGCACACAGCCAGAGGTACAAACCAGCACTGACATATGAGACACAGAGGTTTTTTTTTTCTTGACTGATGGAAATTGTGGAAAGCAGCCACGTTAATATCACAATTACTAGTGGGGATCACAAGCTCAATAACAAGCTCAACTTTAGACTTTAGAATGTTCCTTAGTCCCGCCACTTTTGGAACCTCAGTCAACTTTCTCCACTTGTGTCTAGAATATTTTTTTTCAACATAGTCAAGCCTAGCACTCAGTGCATAAAACAAGTAAGGAGAAAGTTGACTGTTGTTCTGCTAAGTACTAAGCTTGCTTAACTGGAACAGTCATTTATAAACTATAGATATATAAGTTTTTTGATTGTTGCACCTGAAACTCCCATTAACCTCAATGATGAACCTCCCTGTTGTTTGCTGCTGTCTTCTAAAGGTCTCGTTCGGTCAGCGGAGCATCCACAGGTCTGTCCTCCAGTCCTCTCAGCAGTCCCAGGGTAAGATCTTCTTTTTGCCTCTGACCAAGTTGCCTTATTCTTCATAATTATAGTGAAAAAATAGCATATGACCTACTGTCTGGAAACAGAGATTTAATTAAAAATCCTTATGCTGCAAGAACTTGTGAGATTTTGAAGTAGCATAGCTACAACATTGGATACCTGCTTTCTCTAAAATAATCTCACCCATTTTAATCTCCCTATGTCTATAACGGTCCTGGCCAGTCTGGAAAATGTGCTGTTCTGTACTGTACATCACATAATCTGACAAAATGATTACACTCATGAGTTGGGGATTGGCACAGAAAGCTGCATTAATGTGCACAGTTCACTCATTTTTAGCATCTGTTGATAAACTACATTAAATATTTAGCTTTGCAGGAACAGGCTGAAAAGTATTTCTATATATCATCGTTGTACTTTAGTAGTTGAGACAATTCTCCTATTTCTCAGGCCAAACAAACCATTTACAAAACCACTGACTCATCTGGAAAATGCATTGCCATAGAGCTGAATACGTGGCTGTTTTTCTTAGCTTCTGAGAAGTTTACATTATCAAGATGAGTGGTTTTCATTGGGAATGTTGCCTTTGGTCTTTTCTTTGTAACTGTTGACAATAAGAAAAATCTAGAATAATTCCTGCCTTATCCTTTAACTTGCAATAATTTTGTTATTTAAACAGGTTCCTGAAGGCCGCATGGTGTTTATTGCAGTTGCAATCAGTCAGTCAATCAGTCTTTGTTCGCTCTCTGCAGTGTTGTGGACTAAAAACAGTTGTAGATGTCAAATGTATCAGAAAATTGTCGTACGTCTTTCCAGTCTTTTTCCACCGAATACCCAGTATATATAGTAAATGATGTATCAGCAGCTTCAATACATGAATATCAGTTTTTGTCATCAGAAGCAGAAAACCAAATTTCCTGTGATGCTGTTTTTTTTCTCTGATAACTCTGCTGGCCATGCCTCTCCATCATACTGTCACATTCTCAGTCATACACATTCCCATTTCATAGACACATCATACATCAGTCTGCGTGCACATACTGACATGGACAAAAAGGGACTAAAACACACACATAAACAGATGCATAACTATACCCAAGAATAGTGATCACTGAACCCATCTTCCATTTGGTGCATCTGATCGAGGCTTGTTGAAGAATCGTTTCCATGAACCATATTTCATGACCATTCTGTCCATCTCTTTCCCTCCTTCTCCCCATCTCTCTCTGTCTGCCCATCAGAGCCCGGTCTTCACTTTCAGCCAATCAGAAGTCACCCCCACCTCCGCTTCCTCCTCCAAAGACCCCAAACCAGGAAGTGCCACCACTGTTCGGCCTACCCGCCCGGCGCCTGACCCAAAAACCCAAACCCTGCCCTCAAAGGGCCCCACTGACCGGCCCCAGCTCCACTCCATGAAGTCCCTCCCTCTCCAGACTCCACGCTCCCCTTCCCCCTCCCCCTCCCCACTCATCTCCCCCATTCCACGCTTCTTCAACTTCCCCTCACCATCTGTGTTCAAGTCCAAGAATGTCCACTCGTCCTCTAACTCCTCTGCCACCCCTCCTCCTGTGTCACAGGTCACGCCGCAGGGCTCACCGTTGCCCACCCCACTGGGCACGCCCGTCCACCAAATCCAACACCCTTCCTCCACCACCCCTCCCTCCTCCTCCTCCTCGTCTTCTTCTTCCAGAGCGGACGGAGCCGGTGGGGCCTCGCTGTCGCTGACTCCGCCCTCCAGCCCAGGCGGCAGTGGCGGTCTGGCCGCCTCGAGCTCCGCCCACTGGAGAACAAGGCTCAACTCATTCAAAAACAACCTTCTGGGCTCACCGCGCTTCCATCGGCGCAAACTGCAAGGTGAGTGAAGTTTAAGAATTGAAACAAGCACAAAGTGAATGATGATGGTTTGAATCCTCTCCACTGATTGGTTGAAACCTGAAAATGTGTTTCACAGCTGCGTGATGATTTTTCTCCATCAAGCTCTGCAAACAAGTTAAAACAATCAGCGTTCTCCCACTCTTCATTCACATTAAAGATAAAAATCTATTAATACCAACTTGCAGCCTGCAGCCTGTGGCTGTGTTGAGTAATGTCTGATTCTGTGATAATCTGTAATTAGGGCAATTAAATTAAGGCCTGTCATCAAGATTCACTGCCCTTTTCACTTTTCCTTCCTCTCCCTCTCTCTTACTCTCTCTTTTCCTTTTTTAGTCCCCACATCAGAGGACATGTCCAGTTTGACTCCAGAGTCCAGTCCAGAGTGAGTCCACACTAGTCTCACTTTGTCTTTCTCTATTTTCTATCTAAGTACAATACAAAATTCAGTCTTCATGTTCTCGATCTCCAGAACAGAGTTTTTTTTTTCCAGGGTTGAGATTTTTCAATTTGATAAATTGCTTTAACCATAGACTGTATATTAAATAGGGATTTCTGATGACATATCAATATAATACAGATTTCTCCTTTGAAACATTCTTATCACTTCTCAGAGTTTTCTACCAAATTTAACAGTATGACCAAAATGCTATAAATAGTCAATTCCTTGACGTGAGTGTCTCTGACTAAATGTCAGTCATTATTGGCCAGTTAAAAAATAACACATCCAACCTGAATATTTTGTACCTTAGTTCATTTGTACTCGTAAGAAATGTGTGAACGTAACTAATCTGTATCATAACAAATACTGATTTATTTGCAGACTGGCTAAGAGGTCCTGGTTCGGTAACTTCATCAGCCTGGAGAAAGAGGAGCAGATCTTTGTTATGATTCGAGACAAGCCACTCAGCTCCATCAAGGCTGACATCGTCCATGCCTTTCTCTCTGTGAGTACTATCAAGTTTTGATAAGTCTCAACAACTTCCAGCATGAACGGGTAATACAATTTGTGGTGTTAAAGAAAAGATGTTATCTTGTTTTTTTGTACTGAGCACTACCCTTTTCTTTCGCCTCTCCAGATCCCATCCCTCAGCCACAGCGTGGTGTCTCAGAACAGTTTCCGGGCAGAGTACAAGTCCTCCGGCGGCCCCTCTGTCTTCCAGAAGCCCGTCAAGTTCCAAGTACTATTCTTTTTTTTCTTTCTTTTTTTTTAAACCTCATTGGTCTGATTATATTTTCTGTTAGAAAAAATAAGCAAACTCAAACATGACACATGGCACCAGGGGCAGTGTGTGTGATGAATCCCATGTGAGCATAAAAGGGGTGTGAGCAATTGTTTATTGGTATAGGTTATGCCCCCTCAAACACAGCATAAGGGCAGGTGTTGCGCAAATGCTCTGACACGTGCCCAAGAATTGGAGAGGTGGCATCAAAAAAGGTTGTAAGAAGAAGAACCTGAGCAGTAGTGAAACTGACATATTGTGATGCTGTAAATGTCGTGTCAGCAGAGGGATGCACCCTAACACACCTAACAAAATGTGTAGGTCACGCTGCTGTTTGCAGTCAGCGTATGTTATTCTCAGTGGATGCATGTTTTTACATATGTTACATCAAATATACATCCATGCAGTCAAATGTGCATGATTTGATATTTCGTGCTACTTTTTTTGCTTTGAAATTACAATAACATAATTTAATTTATTTTGCAACTTTATCCTGTGTGTGTAAATGTGTAACATTTCCACCTCTGGTGCCACCGGGGCACTGAAATGAGTAGAATAGACCAATGATAATAACATAGAGGCTGTAATGTGAAAAACCCACACTAAGAGTGTATGCAACTCTAACAGTCATTGATGTTTGTGTGTTTGAGCAAACCTTATTAATTCAGTGTGAATTAATTGGCCGTGAACTTAAGCATGTGTGGTCTTTTGCTCTCATAGGTGGACATTGCTTTCTCTGAGGGAGACAGGGAGCGAGAGAGGGAACGAGCAGAGAGGGAAGGAAGGAGAGAGATGGGCATCTACAGCGTCACATTCACTCTAATAACAGGTAGGAGGATGTGTTAAATACCAGTTGTAATGGCCTATTGTGATGAACAGAACAGAACATGCTCTTATACTGCACAGACTGTGCAAAATAATACTTATGTTTTTAGATTGTATTGTACTGCCTGACATGTAGACCTAGGACCTTGAAGGGGGCCTATTATGCTCATTTCCTGCTCTTTTTTTTATACAGTTCGTAGCAGTTACAGTTACTTTTGCAACGAGTGAAGTTATCTCTTCATCAAGAAACTGTGTAAACTAATTGAGACTTCAGACAGAGCAGCTTGACGATATCAGAGGGGGGAAAAATGTGCCCTCCATAAAATTTGATTCAGTTCAGAGTCCTTGTTGGAAGTACTTTAAATTGATGTCAACTTGTCATGAAAGTAACATGAAAAAGTGTTGGAAATGTAACATTCAGAGCAGTCATGTTTACCTCATTATTTAAAGTTTTAACCACATTTGATATGAACATCTGACAAATTTAAAGGTAACCTTTAAAATGTTACATAATTATTTACACAAAGTAAGCAAACAGTGTCTAAATGAAATGAGCATGAATTTAAAGACAATTCAAGAGTCCATTCTTTTAGCCCACATTACTTTGCAGCTAAGCTGTAAATATGGAAAATCCTGGATGAGCCCTACGTCACAAATCAGCTTAATGTATGTGACAAAGAGACGAGTCAAGTAAAAAGTGCCAATTCATTTTTTTAATTGTCAATAAACCAAACAAAACTATTTTTAAAAAATAGTTACGTTGGTCACAACTCCAAATGAATAATAGCTTCGTGTCTACTGACCAAATACAGAAGTGTTTGCTTACAGGTTTGCCTCATCGTAAAAGATGATAATATGTGTTGTGTTCATAACTTGTTTCTGCTGCCCCCAAGTGGCCAAATAAATCAGTTATTGTAGGTTTAGGGAAGTACTTTTTATCCTCCAGGCTACATTTTTGTTTTGGGGTATTTAAAATTGACTTAAAAAGCATGCTCTGTCAGCCAGAGCAAGCTGAAATAAGCGATAAGTTTAAGGGTGGATATTTCATGCCACGGTTGGTGGGGACACTAAACACACAAGAACAGGTTCACGTGTGGTGAGTGAAGGAGACAAACAAAATGAAACAAACCAAACCTGGTAACTTTTTCTCAAAGTCTGCTGCAACTAGTGTATGTTTTCTACATATTGTTCGTAATTTTGTCCACCTTCTGTGTTGTCTGCCTGTTCTTCCATTGCCTGTTGTTGCAAAGTTTCAGAGCGACAGAGACACAGACTGTCCCCATAAGCATTGTAAAAGGTGTCAGTCTCCTGCCAATGCATAGTGTGAGGGAAGACAGAAAGATGCTGTGCTGCTGCCAGAGGAGCACTGACTATGATTACAGCATGCATGCAAATAAATGATAAAATAATATATTTGCATATATTTCTCACTTTCCCCCGATGGTCTGAATAACTCACTAAGATCTGTCACTTCATTCATTAAAGATTCATTAAAGATTAAAGATACACTAAAGACTAGAGGTAGTAGACCAAACCAATGTGAGGCATAAAGATGGAGAGCATGCAATCAAAAAATTAAAAACACATAGTTTTGTATCTATAATTAGCACAGGTACTTTGTCACAATACTGAATCTCATTAGTTGATCTTCTCTCCTCTCAGGTCCCAGTCGCAGATTCAAGAGAGTGGTGGAAACCATTCAGGCTCAGCTCTTGAGTACTCATGATCAGCCCTCTGTGCAGGCACTGGCTGGTAAGCATCACACATGCACACACTCACACACACACACACACACACACACACACACACACACTACCTGTCCCAGTTAGTTCAGTTTTTTGTTTCACGTCTTTCTCTCTCTGATTTTACCCCTGGCCCCTCAGATGAGAAGAACGGTCAGCTTTCCCGACAGCCCAGCACTCCTTCGCGTCAAAATTCTCGGCGTTCTGAAAGCGGATCCGAGCGGGAGCGTGGGGAGAAGGATCGCGCGGCGGACGGGGGGAGCGGAAGTGGGAGCAGCAGTGGGACCGTCTTACAAAGGCGAGGATCGGGTAAAGACAAGACCAGACTCCTCTCGTCGTCCAACGGGACGCAGTCCCATCCCTGAAAAGAATGTTGTGGAAGAGAGGCGAGGGTCATCTGCCTGGCCTTTTTCTCTTCCTTCCCTCAGTCCTTCCCACATTCTTTCCTTCCCTATTTCCTTACTCTCTGCCTTGCTTTCCACCATTATTCCAAAGCAATGGGATGTAGGAGGGGGAAGGTTTTCCTCGAAGCAGATCTAGGGATATGACGGAGAATCTCTAGTCCTATCTCTGGTTGGCCTTCAGGGGCACCTTCACCCTGGTGGGACGATTCAAAGACAGGATGTCCAAAAAGTCCCACCTTACTACTTATCTAGCTCACAGCCAGAGAAACACACAGTTCACCTGCTCTGATGAATCAAGAAAGCACATGCCCTTCCCATGGACCAATCATATGCAACACATTCACATCCAACAGGAGACCTCCCATCAGCCAGTCCAAATGGCACAGGAACATCAGAGCCCCTTAAATCATTCTCTTTTATCATTTTCTGAGCAGCCAACTGTCACCTGGATCACCATGAGTCACATGACAGGAGGTCACTCTCCTCTCTTCCCCTTGATTTCCAATTGAAGACAAATGTGTATTCTCAAGCAAAGAAACAAAATAAGGTTGTCTTTTGAGAAAGGAAGGAAGAACCTTGAATGAGGCTGGATTGTTAAAGTAGACATTATTTCTAAATAATTAGCTAACTTAATGATATACTTTAACAATCAAGGATTCAGAGAGCAGAGGACGAAACAGAGAAATGATGGAGAATGGATCTGATGCGGTCTATGTAATGTAGCCATAGAGCTAGGTAAATATCAAAATAAGACAGACAAAACGCAACTTTTCCTTGAGTGTATAGCAGCATAAAGTCCCACAATTATTTCTGGATGACACTGATAAAGCTATGATACCGTATTGCCTTTAATGGAGGAGAAAAAGAGGAGAGCTAGTTAGATTTAGCCCAATTTTGAGGACACTAGTCATACCACAGGTAGAATGTCTCACACGTCAAACTCCCTTTAGAAGAGAGGGAGATGAGTAGATAGATGGAGACAAAACAGAGGATAGCTAGTAACAGATATCCATTTGTTAGGAAAGGAGGGCAAAAGAAAAACTAGTAGCCAAAAACTTAACTTAACCTAAAAATGACAATGAAAGTCAGTTGTGTTAAAGAAGAGGTGAAGACGTTTTCTGGTCTGTTTCAGTACAACATTCATACACCATAGGTGCACTGAAGGAGTTCATGTTATAGTTTCTCCTCTTGAACACACTGGCCGTAAAGCAATCCCTTCCAAGGGTGAATCCACAGTGAAAGAGGAGGGCACACGATCCACAGTCAGAAGCTAGTCTGAACCCTTAATTAGGCTAAGCTAATGCACACTACCATATAGTTCATATTTAAGACCCCTTTTAAGAATCGTTAGCTGATTGAGCTAATGTTAGCCAAATATATTCGTCAAAATCAGTTGCAGCTGGCTAGTTAGCTTGCTGCAACTGAATTTGAGAGTCAACTGACAAGCCACCATCCAGAAAATAATAAGCCTGTTGTTTCAAGTGGTAACATGCAGAGCTGAAAAATTAAGCCAACGTGTAAGTTTCTCGAATGGACACTTTAGGCTCCAAAAGCAAGTCAATCCCCATAGACCCCCATTTTAAAATACCCAAATTTACAGCAGAATTAAACATGTTTACAGCCTTGCTATGGCTATGGCTTTGAGTGACAAGTAGGTGCTGGTGTGCAGCCTGTTGCCTACAACTGATCATCGAACAGCTCACTGTGGCTGCTCCTGACTGTTCCATTACCCCCTGTAATATTTCAAACCGATCCGTCAACAAATGCTCAAAATGATGTCTCATTGTATAGACATTTTTAATGAATGGCTGTGGTGAAGTTAAGTCAGTAACCTCAGAAGGCATTTTTTCTTATTATGGAGTCACTTTGGGAAGCAATCACTTCACAGCCAGTGTGCAGAGGAGAGATGATAGCAAAAACTCTCAGATGGACGTACTGTATGGGCATATGAATATTGTAGGACAGAGCTGAAAAAAGTCCAAATCTATCCTAACTGAGAGGAGAATCAAAGTCCATGAAATTACAGTAATTGAAGATGGAAATGTGAAATTAAATGAAGAGGCTGGTCCAACAGGACAACCAAGTGTTCAAGCTTTTTAGACCCACAATTAGGCAACTGAAACCCTTCCTATGTTCCTTTGACAATAGATGCAGAATGACTCAAAGCTCCAACAAAAGCCTTGATTAGCTCTTTCTGCCTGTCTGAAAGGAGAGGTGGAGGCAGGTCGGAGAGAGGCAGGTGGAGATGAACAAATAAAGTACTTTTCACAGGAAGGGAAACAAGAATGCAAGAAAGAAAAGGGACTCGGGTGTGTCGTTTGTCATAAAAACTGCACACATACTGCCTGGGAGAGGGGAAAGGAAAAATGAAGCCACACATAAAGAATGAAGTTTTGCTTGTTTTATTTTGTGTTTTTTCAACTGTGCTCCAGTCTTAGTGTTTCTTCTTTTTCTTTTTATGTTTACGTGTTTGCCACCAGCAAAATAGAGGGCGGCGCTCACCATGTGAATGTCAAAGACTTTTCTGAAATGATTGCAAGTGTGAACATATTTTTGTTCCATATGTTTATTGAAAGTGTATTTATTTATTTATTTATTTGTTTGTTTGTTTATTTATGTATCTATTTATTTGTTGAAAGTGTGATTCTTTTTATGAAAAGAATGAGATGGGTGAAGACAGGGAAATGTCACTTTCAAGATGTCTGATGCTGCAGACCAAACCAGCTTTCCCTGAGAAAAACTGAAAAACTACTCCTCTGCTTTTTCTTTAAAATTGATGCTGCAAAATACCTTCCACCTTTATATTGTGTTTTTAGCTGCTGGAGTTTTACTGAATGAATTCAAATACGTCTGTGTGTGCATGTAATACACACACACTCACACAGGCCTTTCAAAATGGTCTTTTATAGGCCTTTCAAAGTCTTTTTTTTCTTTTGGCCACATGGCTTGAGGAATGGCAATGTTGGTTTGTTGGTTGGTCCACTACTTGATGGATTGCCATGAAATTTTACAGACATTCATGATCCTAAGAGGATTAACCCTAATGACTTCAGTGATCTTTTGAACAGATATTTATGATGTATACTGTCCCTCTGACTTTGGTGACTTTTCATCTGGCATCATCATCAGTACTTTGACATTTTACATCTGACATTTCCACAGGCCTCAGCTGCACTTTGTGCTTAGAGCTAACTGCAAATTTTAGCATGCTAACAAGCTAAACTGAGAAGGTGGACATGGCAAACATTATTTCAGATAAACATCAGCTTATTAGCATTTTCTTTGTGAGCATGTTAGCATGCTGACATTAGCTTTTAGCTCAAAGCATCACTCTGCCTAAGGCTACATTCAAACAGAATCAGGTGTTGCAGTGATTAGCCACAGGGTTCTGCAATGGTGATTATTTGTGCTTGGAGCATAACTGCTGTAAAATCTGGAAATAACCTTTTATTCACCGGCTTCCTCACTATCACCGGTCCTTCACCACATTCAGTCTCTAACTTGCACGAAGACAGCTGCACTCTCTCTCTCTCACCCACAAAAAGTCACAAACCAAAGAAAGGGTTAGGCATCTTGGTATCACTATTTTGCAGCATAAACTGCAAGCCAGACCCAGATACTGAAGCTGAGTGCATGAAAAAAACCAAGAGAGGACAAAACTGGGAGACCATCATTATTTTTTCCATGAACTCTGCCTGGGCAGCACCCAGTTTCAGGGATTTTTTTTTACGCTAATTGTAGAGATTGATTGCCAGCTTGGCAACTGCAGCATGATATCAAGTTGCGTTTTCCATGTCGCTGCATTTTTCCCCCCCCCGCATCCCTTGTAACCCCATTACCCCCGCACTACCCCCTTTCAAAATGAAAGTGATGGGTGGCTCAGTTGGTGGAGAGTGCGTTCTGAGGGACCTCTGCAGCCGCTATAGGTTCAGTTCTGGCCTGCAGGTTGCCACCCCATGCTCTCTCCCCCTTTCCTGTCTCATTTTCAGCTGTCCTATCAATAAAGCAATAAAAATATATCTTAAAAGATATATTTGAAAAAAACAAATGAAATGAATGAGATGACTGCCGTTTTCCCACAGCACCTGATTCTGTCTGAAAGTGGTCCAAGTCCAGTTTGCAGAGCGGCTAGCACAAATGTATTTCCCTGTCATATTCATTCTCTGTGAAACACTGTTGTTTATTCATGCAAACGAACTCCACTGAAACCAGTACATATTCCTATCTGACTTTCTATGCTCTCCTCACACGCTGTGCACACTTAAGTCAAACAGCTGAACCAGAACGGGAAGAAACAACATTCATTTGCAGTTTTATCAGCCATTTTCTGTAATTTTTTAGTCTTGCAGAAATATCTGGAAAGCTGGAAAATGTGGTTAGCAATTATACTTCAACATCCTACAATCTGTCTGCACAAGATTAACATCCAAGTGCAGACTGATCTTTTTCAGTTTGTGCGTCATGGTCACAGGTGAGATTTTGTCATGGTTTCAGAGTGATTTTAGAAAGCTTTTGGGAAACTATTTGCCTGTTCTTCTTGACAGTTTTGCACTTTTAAGTGGCACAGTACTCTAAATGGACATAACCAAGAAAGATTTTCAGTCTTCACTGGTTTATCATTAGATACAAATGCGTCCCCCCCCCCCCCCCCCCCTCATGTAATCAGAGGCTTTCTTTTCCCATCCTGGTGCTCAACGTGGGCCCCTGAGAATCCGGCAGTGAGGTGAAATATCTGAAAGGTCAAAGGCCAGAGAGGTTTAAAGTGACACACACACACACACACACATACACAGACAGAGTGTTATATCAGTCTTTTTTTTTTTTTTTTACACAAGGTCAGAGTCAAGTTCACCTTACATCCATTTTTAGAAGGAAAGAAGCTAGTTAAAGGATAGAAGTGGGAAGAGCAAAGAAAGAAAAAAGGCTGCTCCAGATTGTGCTCCACTCAGAGCAAACTCTGCATCAAAACCCATTCAAAGACACAACGGGATCCTCGGCCCGTTTGCAGCTGAGAGGCTCCCGCTCTCGTGAAACTCTCCTATTGAAAAGAAATCTCACCCCTCCCTCCCTCATTCCTCCTTTAACACCCCCCCCCCCCCCCCCCCCCCCCCCCCCCCCCCCCCCTTCACCCATTCACTTGACATTTTCTACACCCTCCATTCCTCCTCTTTGTATCTCATGAATCCTGCTCCACGCCCGTCCTTGTCCCATCTGCACATATGTCACCCCCTCATATAATCGTCTCCTTCTCTCCTGCCCCTGTGTACATTTTATACACTGCATACTTCAACGCAGATGCTGTATACATTTGTATACACTGTATGCCTGTCTCTGTCTTCATTGTATGCCATCCATATCTATGTAGCGTTCACTATCTTTTATCGACACTGTAGTCACCGTACATCTCTTCCTCTCATCATTATTGCTCATTCTTCTCCTGCAGTTAGAATTGTACGACTATAATCTCTTGTCTCCCGCCCGTACTCCCCTCCACCCGTGCCCCACCCTGCCACACCAACCCCACCCATGACCACCACCCCCCCATCTTGTGAACCTCCACTCCACACAGAAAAAAGTTTTTTTCCACTCTGGAGGAATCCAGAAAAACTTGAGAGAGGAGGAGGAGGAGGTGTGTGGGGGAGGGTGGGTCGAGAAAACTGCTAAAACGATTAATGATGATGATGACGACAACGACGACGAAGAGAAATGTCTGTAGTATAATTACAAAAAAGGAAAAGTGCACTATTATGACAATGATTATTATTGCCTGTGAGAAATACTGACCAATAAACAACAATGGAAATATTTGTGGTTTTTGCGGTCTCTTTCATGCTGCATAAAATGTTCAGTAACCATAGCCAGGATCATATGAAGACTTCAAGTGTGGAGCTGTAGCTACCAGTGAAGACTTGTCATGTCCTCGGATAGTTTGTAGAATTTGGTGTCTTGTACATTCTGCAGGAAAAGAAATTGTGATTTTAAAGGCAGATTCTAGCATTACTTAGACCGATTACTCAATATCTCTAAATAGTTAAACACTTTGGGAAATTCACTTTGTTATTGAGAGTTAGAGAAGATAGATACCACTCTCATATCTGTACAGTAAACATGAAGCCACCACTGGCAACCAGCTAGCTTAGCTTAGCACAATGACTGGAAACAACTTGCTTGGTAAACAACACTGTGTTTTTAAAGTGGATTCTAGCATTTGATGCACTAAATGTTTTTAAAGAGTTAAACATTTTTGGAAATTAACTTAGAGAGAGTTAGAGAAGATAGATAGGCCTACCACTCTGCATGAAACTACTGCTGGAAACCAGTTAGCTTAGCTTAGCACAATGACTGGAAACGACCTATAAAGCTCACTAACTCACATGTAATGTGTCATTTGTTTAATTTGTATGATGCAATGTGTGTTTTTACAAGGAAATGACTGTATCCGGCCAAGAAAGAGTTTGGCACCCCGACCCCCTCCCCCGACCGAAACCCAATTTTATACAGAGTAAACAAACTTGCCATATTTTGTTGCCTGTGTGTGGAGCCAGGCTAGCTGTTTCCCTTTGTTTCCAGTCTTTGTGCTTAAGTTAAGCTAACAGGCATCTGGCAGTATTTACCGTACGGCCGTGAGAGAGGGTTATATCTTCTCATCTAACTCTCTGCAAGCAAGCGAATTGAAGCAAAGCATATTTTGTGAAGTGTCAAACTATTACTTTAAATAAGCATTTAAATAAGTAGCATCACATAGTGAGAGAAAAAAAACAAACAAACTATATAATGTTGGGTTAAAATAACGATTGAAATGGAAAAAAAAAATCAACCTGAAAATGTTAAAACTTCTTCTACTTTACTCAAAAACCTTTTAAGAGAGAGTGGGTTGTGTTGGAAGAATTTGGATCCAAAATCCTACAGTCATGTTCAAGGTCTCTGCACTCAGCAGCTGAGATTTTGGATATTTGGATTGATTGATTTAATTTTAGG
>JAJHUR010137602.1:0-31436 GCA_027495735.1 Lutjanus campechanus | reverse complement strand
GCCCCTATGCCGATGTGAAGATGGGTGAAGATCTTCAGTTCACAAAACAATCCTGGAGTTTCAGCAGAAAACAGGGTTGCAGACAATGGCAGTGATTGGAGACCACAGATAAAATGTAACAAAAAAAAAAAAAGAACGCAAAAAAACCACAAAATGTCTCCATCCTGCTCGTGTGGTGTAATCCAAGTGTCTGTGAGCCGCAACATTAAAATTTAGCCACAAAAGACACCATTTACACCGTGTTTTTAGCCGAAATGTCAACTGTAGTACGTAAACATGGCGTCAGTGTATCACGCATAGACTGTATGGTATCACGACACTTCATATATCTTGCAATATTTTCACACATGCATCCATTAAGAGATATACGAAGTCTCGCGATACATCAACGCCATGTTTACATGCTACCTTTTTGGGCCAACATCATGATTACGTCGTGAGTGTTAGCTGGAGTCAAACCAAAGAAAAAGTGGAGGTAAAAACAGAATAGTAGGCAACATTACCAAGCTGAAATGTCATCTTGCTGTTTTGCTGTACCAGAATCAATGTAGTAATGGCTCAGAATTTAAATTTGATCACATATTAGCTGCCAGAAAATAAAAGAAAAGCAGAAAAGTACAATTGATCACCCTCTGAATTCAAGTTTCACTCTTTTCAACAAAACCATCTTATCCAGTCATTCCACTGTTATAACAAGCACCAACTCTGGTTCAGTCCAACAGGCTGTTTTCCTCTCACTCGCCCTCCTGGATCAGCACACCTTACTCCAACAGTAGCATCCTGAGCTGCAGCAGTGCGAGTAACTCCTATCACTCTTGCAGACCATTAAATTAGCAAAATACTTGGCCAGTCATCGATATATTCAAATGTAAAAAGCTTGTGCATCCATTGAGTGAGCACGTTCGGGTTGGCCAGTCTGCTCCCACTGGTTAACGTGAACTTTGTCAAGTAACACTCGCGATTCTGGAGAGTGAATGAGCGTACATATTCAGAAGACCTTGCATTTTCTTCAGGCGGTGTTAAAAAATAAGTCAACAAAACATGCTAGCTATTGTTAGCTAACATGTCTAAGCTCCACCCACAAAAAAAACATCATAATGTTTACCAACAGAAAAGAAGTATGTACTCCTAAATAGATATGGACACTACAGACGCCCATTAACTCTGTATACTCTCTGGAGTCTGCTACGTGGACACATCCTTTGATGTTGAAATTTACGTTATACAGACCCTAGCTAACACAGAATTGATCATTTCTGCTTTATTTAACCATGAGATTTGATTTGACAGATCAGTTTTATTTGCAGGTTTTAAAACATCTGTCTGTGAGAAGTTTGCCTCCTCCCTGACGTAACGGAGGTGAGTTGAATTTCCTTTCTCTCTTGTGCACAAAAAAACAAAGAAAAAATCATCAAAAATGCAACAGAACCATCTCTCTCCAGAGTAATTGTTCCAATTTATGAGATTAATCCACAGACTGTCAACAATTTTCATAATGACCGTTTAGATTGTAGTTCCAATGAAAACACAGAAAATATGGTTTTGATTTGTTTTTGTAGTATTTTAACAGATCCTTAAAATTTGTATAGTGACACTTATGCCAGGGGACTCGGGTCGTCACAATTGCAATAAAATCATAATATGATCAAGTGCAATATCCAAATCGCAATTTTTTGAAAAAGGACAAATGTATGAGAAAACAACATTATAATGAGGAGCTGTAAGTGCTGCATAGATGACCTGGCCTAAATATCTTGTTCTCCAGATGAAAGAAAACATGTTTGTTTGGTACAGACCTCAATAAATATATCATATCATCACAATCACAAAGGTATTTTTTCAGTAAAAGTGGAAATGGTAATGCAAAACTGATCGTTGCCACTAATCATATCACAATCGCAATATCAGTCAAAATAATCACAATATGACTCTTTTTTTTTTAAACAAAATTGTGCAGCCCTACATGAGACCTAAACAAAGTGTATGTGTATCTGATTAGAATATATATGACAGAGGATCATGGTCTAAAGCTGACCGGGGAAGAAGCCTGAGTGTATTCAAGCTTGTCACTTTGATTTGTCACATGAGTATGACTGTAATTGCTGTGTTTCAGTCATCATGGGTTAATTATCAGCCTTGACCTCTTACATACACACACACAGAGGCACACACACTTCAGACATGGGGCTGGAAGGATTGTTTTTGTACAAATCTAAAAAGTTTGAAGACATACAGCGCCGTGATGTAAAGCTGCCAGTTCTCTTTTGCTCTGTATCATCTCCCTCTCTGTCTCACTGATCATCGCTGTCTGTCTCTCGCCCCTCCTCCCCTTTCCCTCCCCCCGCTCCTCCCTCCCTCATTTGGTGACCCACTAATGTTCTGTTCATTTTCTCTTATGAATAGATAATGGGCAAAAATCAAATCTCTTCATTTGCATGTAATACAATTAAGACCTTTTCAAACAATGACAAATGGAGGGAGCAGCGAGATGTCAGTCAGCCTCGTCAGCCAGAGAGCAAAGACGGCGTCGGACGAACCTCTCCATTTTAACGAAAATTAATAAAACCTTCAAATGGAATTTTCTCACCACCATCTGGCATAACAATCACCAAGACACTCCTAGACTCTGCCTGTCAAATAAAATTAAACTTCTCATGAATTTGGATTCATATCAAGGATGTGAAGCCACCAACATACTTCTACCACCAAAAAGCCAAAGGACGACACGTTTTTGTTTGCTGTTGTTTGCTAAGGGGAGCTCGAATCCCCTGATAAGGACAGGAGCCCCCCCTGAAAGTCTACTCTGAGATGTTTGAGGGGAGCTCTATAACATGATGGTCCTGAAATAAAGAATAATATTGAAAATATGCCAATGTTGTGTGTTTATATTATAATTTCCGAACGTGTATCTTCACTAATTAACACAATGTGTGTGCTGTTGTGTGTGCCACCCTGACTGCTGCGCCGTCTGTGGTTCTGACACAAAGCAGAGGTGATTGGTAGACAGACAGATAGAACATGTTACATATTTTGGTTCCTGCTTGCTTTTTGTTGTTGCAAATTGAACTTTTGGCCCTAATTCCACTTTCTCCTGATTGTGACAATCTAAAGACAGAAGGGTAAACGACAGGGAAGCGAAGGGACAGTCAGTGAGGAGAGAGATGCGTGCAGCAAAAGAACTGTTTCTATGTGCCTATGATATTTGATGAAGTCCTCTCATGTAAAAACAAATGTGAGTGAATTTTGATTTAAGAACTCTCCACATTAGTTTACATTCACAAAGATCTAATTATGATGCTGATATTAAAGGCCAAAGCGCACTAAAAGCTTCTGATACTCTCATATGTTTCTGAAGTACACCCATTGTTCTGAATGGCAGAAGATGCACTGAAAGCATCTTTACCTGCGTCAAACAGCCTTAACGCTCCAACTCTGAACTTGTTTCAATTTTGGCGCGTCAAATAAGGACCAGAGCTTTTTTTTTTTTCTGCACTTGCAATACGTGTTTGGGGAGTTGAATCCAGCTGAATCTATCTGTAAAAATAACAGTAACTTCCTTTTCACAGTCACCCTGTCTGACAAGACAAGTCTGTCTCAAAACAATTCTCACATGTCCATTCTTAAATATCAGATTATTTCATGGCTGGATGCAGCGACTTTCTGGACCCTGGTCGTCACACTACAATTTTTATACAGAAGATTAAGTAAAAAGAGATATAACGTAGACCTTTGGTGGTTTCAGATTCAGTCTTTAAGCTAAGATAAACCCATTTCCTAAACTATTATTGCTATTTTGTCAAGGTAATTACAAAACCATGTATCTTAGCTTGTAAGTGTTTTGATTTCTGATAAAGTATCCTGATATAAATTCTCAAGATTTCATTCAACATCATAAACAAATATAAACATGAGGACATACACACAATAACTATATGCACACACACAAACACACGTGCATGCACACCTATACATGCATACAAACACACACACACACACACACACACACACACACACACAAATTGTCTCCCTCCCTCTCTCTCTCCCTCTCACACACACACACACACAGGAAAATTAATGAGCTCTCATTCATAATCCCGGATAGAGAGAGCCATATTCACCCTTGGATGGTTTATTGACTGATTTCATTTATTTGTGTGGAATAAATAGGAGGTAAACATTGGCTCGCTCTCACATTTTCCACGACACACTCGCTGCACAGCATTCTGGGAGAAATGATCCCACCAACAGCAGGGTCACTGATTGGCTACCTCGTCAGTGTGTGACAAATTACCCAATGAGAAATAGGTTACCCATTTCCACAAACTAATTAACCTGGGTGATAGTGAAACAAATTATTACATTTATGTAATATTATTTCACATCTGTCGCTAGACTGCAAAAATCTTTATCCCCGAGCTTCCCCGCCCCCTGATCGCTTCTTCTTTGTGATTATAAACGCATCCAAACAACATGAAAGACCTGCACATGCACTGCATGGACTGGAAACACATGAATTATTTTTAAAGGATTTAACTTCAGCACTTTGAAAAGAAATCTAAAAATTGTCAAAATGCATTTTGTAATATTTTTTGCCAGTTAAAGTTAACAATCACCTATAGTAGTGGTTTCCAACATGGAGATCAAGACCCCTTTTAGGGTCACAAGATAAATCTGAGAGGTCAGAGGACAAGAGGAAGGAAATAAGAGAAACAAATAATATTTCTGTGACATAAATTATGTTTATATTTTCTTGCTTTTTCCTTTAAAATATCGTCAAATTAAACAGTCCTACAAGGAAACATGGTTCTTTAGTTTAATATATATATTGTACATATGGAACCAGCACCAAGGGAGTGAAAAGGATGGGAAAGACTTAAATCATAAACCTGACATCCTTTTTCAAAGGTGCTGCGTGCAATATTCACTGCCACTAGAAATCACCAGCATTTCAGACCTAAACCAGTGTGTGTGCGTCCTTTACTCAATTCTGTTTTCATAAACATATTTTAATGTACTGTTCAACTGTAATATGAGAAAGTTACTCACCAGATGGCCATGTTGAAAATGTGGTTTGTTGTAATTGTTCGCTGACATCAAGTAAAGCTGAATGTTGGATATTGCACATACAAAACATTATTCACAGGTTAAAGGAGAAACATAAGACGAAAGTAAGCTAAACACAAAAGACAACATGTGTAGTATAAACACATCAGTGAAGAGTCACAGACAGCCCTTTTTAAAAAAGGCATCCATAGTTTATAAAAAAAATGCACGTATTCAGTTCAGTACACGCTCAATAGTAGGGAATGTGACCACTGTACTTTGACAACTTAAAAAGCAAAGCAAGGTACCAAGGTAAAGTCTGAAGGGCTTTTCACACCGCATATTTTTAGCTCTGGGCTGTCCTCAGTGCTGGGCTAAGAGTTAACCTTGGGCTGACTTATCCCCTTTTCACACAAGCCCATTGTTAAGCTAGAGTTAAGCTAAGCACAGGGATATGATTCACACTGCACTTCCTCTGGCCCTGGGTAACATGTCTGTTGGTACACCAACTGACATGCACATTTTAGTGTATTGCGTAACTACTCCTTTCTTTTAGCCCTGTTTCACACTGGCACTTTTTTAGCCCTGGATTTCGTCGATTTTCAGGGAATAACCACACAAACTCAGAGCTAACTCTGCTCTGGAGCAGGGCCATTTTGGAATATTCCTGGATTGTGCAAGCGTAAAAGCTTTCTTCGCCTGGGGGCTAACAGCACCCTTAGTTTGGGACTAAGTGCAGTGTGAAAAGCCCTGGGATGGATAACATGTTCCATGTAGTACGACATAGGACAATATTAACTGCCCGACCTAGTTCCAGTAGTCTACAGTAGCTGAAGCAAGTTATTATACAACAACTTGTTCCACATGTGCAGTAGAATTCTTCAAGAAAACAGTAGACAGACCTTGATGTGACTTCTAAGGTTGTACAATCAAACCCACATTTGACACTTTCTGAGTGTCCCCGCTCAGCTTTTGAAGGTTTAATCTAATGTCACCATTTATCACATATGTTCTTCATGTGTCTGTGACAACTTGTTGAAAGATTGAACGCTGAGATTCTGCTATTTCTAGAAGACGACGGAGTCCTACGTGGAGGAATGAGAGGAGCCCAAGGTGGGCGGTATAAAACTTTAAGTTTGTAATGACTTTCTAACATGCATTTTTTAATATTAGTCTATGACTGACAGTTGATTAATTAGATCTTCTGAATTTTTTAATATAAATATATAATTGCTATAAAGAAGTTAATGTGAACTATTTATGGCCAGGACTTTAGAAAGAATTTGGTCCTTTATTGGATATTGAATTTCCATGACATTAAAGAGTATTTGAAGATTTCAGACTGGAAAGCTTTCCAAGTCTTATCCAAATATCTCATAATAACAACAAAATAGAGAGATTACCCTGAGACGTGCATATTTATGTTTGCTTCTCATATCAACTTAAAAGTCCAGTGTGTAAAATTTACAGGGATTTATTACCAGAATGTGGCAGAAATTGAATATAATATTCATAAGTATGTCTTCATTAGTGTATAATCAGCTGAAAATAAGAATAGTTTTCATTACCTGAGAATGAGCTGTTTATATGTACACAGGGTGTGGGTCCTCATCCATGGAGGCTGCCATGTTGCACCACCATGTTTCTACAGTTAGATAGATAGATAGTTAGATACGGCCTTTCTTTGTTTCACAGCCACTGTAGGTTCTTATACGCGTTGATCTGGAAGGTAATTTGAAGTGTTCTGCAAGCTCACCCCAGCTAGATGTCTCCAAATCCTACACAAGGGTGCAGAATCAGGCAGGGACAGCAGGGACATATCCCTATCATCAATATCCAGGGACTATACTGAACTGTCAATAGCAATAATTCTGAACAAAACATTAAAATATGACTACTGTTGTCCGTCAAAACAGAACAGTGGAGCAAAAGAATAAGATAAGAAAATAAGATAATATAGTTTGACTGATTTGTCAGATCAAAATTAACAGATGATAAAAAATAAATGCAGCTGTCAGAGAGTACAGTATTTTATACTGTAAGAATTTTAAAGTTACATTTTTTTTTAATTCTTTATATTTATCAGGTTTGGATTGTGTTTCCACCTAAAAGATCATAAAATGAAGAAGAACTCCTTTGGCTCTCAGTTTGGTCCCTGACTGAAATTGAGTTTGACATCTCTGATCTTGCCAAAATAATTAACTGGGAATTGAGCATTTTGTGTTGAGAGGACCTATATATATTCTTATGTGGTTACACTCCAGCTATTGGGGGAGACTTCTGTTCACTTAAAAAACGAACTGCATAATTGGATGATGATCAGTTTCTTAGTGCTGTGTGGATAAGAGCTGGTCTGGTGCTTTACAGTCTGACTGGTTTGATTCCATGCAACTGCTTTCAAGTGCCAACGCATGAATGACCTCTTGACGGAAAATACAGTCCAGTGTGTGAGATTAAAGGGGATTTATTGGTAGAATATGGCAGAGATAGAATGTAATATTTATATAAACCAAACTAAACCCTGGCTCTAAAGACTCTCACGTTTTTCGTGAATTTTGCCACCACTTAATGTTCTCCTGGGGAAGTGTTTGCGAGCTCACCTCTAGATACCACGAAGTTGAGTTCCCAGGTTGTCACATACCGATGCTTTGGATTGCAACAAAACAATGAGACTCAACAGTCAACTATCTTTCTCCAAAATCACTCACCCAACCTTTAAACATCCTGGAACCAGAGGTGGAGACATTGGAAGACGACTTTGTAGTACCAAAACTGGAGTAAAACTCCTCCATTACAAGTAAAAGTCATGCATTCAAAATATAAGTGAAAGTACAGAAATTGTAAGCAAAATGTACTTACAATATCAGAAGTAAAAACACTCATAATGCAAAATGACTGCTTTCAGAGTTGTATATTATTATGTACTGTATATAATATTATTGGATTCTTTTTATTTATGCATTAAGCAGCATTTTAATGTTGCAGCTGGTTGACGTGGATCTGATTTTGACCACTAATGTCTGATAATATTTGTTTGTCTAATCTTTAACAGTATCTTTTATTCATACTTTATACTTTATTTTAAACTGCTCACATGTTGGTATGAGTGTAAAATTTAAATCAGAGTAGTAGTGGTCAGATGGACGTGGCGGTGTAGAAAGTGCCGTATTTCCTTCTGAAATGTATTGAAGTATTGCATAAAATATGAAAATAAAGTAGAAATGGCACACAATTGAACCAGAGGTTTACTGTTACAAAAAACATCATACTTTCACAGCCCACATGTCACTTTATTTGTTTGATGCTTGTTATTTTTAGCTGTAAAGTGGGTTTCCGCCTGTAGAAGTCATCTTCATGTCTTCATCGACTGTAGAAGAGGTCACTCTATGTGCTCATCCGATGATGTCACGACATGATGTCATCAGATTTATAGGTGATTCATTATTTAGTTTAAATTAGAGATTTAAACTGGATGATTCTGTGAAGTGATGTAATAGTATTGATGATAACCATGATATTTAAAAAATGAAATATTTACATCATGTTAGTGATGATGATTATATTGTGTAGCTAATACAGGGCCTCTCAAACATACTGTGTGCTCTTAAATCAGTTATGGCAACAGATTCTCTCTCCAACTCTGTACACTCGTATTTTCAGTGTCATTCATTTGCCAAAACAGAGACAAAATGCACAATAAACAAAGTTGAAGATTAATTTGATTGATAACATTTTTGTTTCAAATTTTCTATTGATATCGTGATAATCTAGTTATCGTGAATTCTTTTGGCACAGATAATCGTGTGGTGGATGTGACATGAATGTGACATTGTGACAGCCCTGTGGTGGAGTTGGGACCTGCAGGCGCAGCATCGGTGTGTTTTAGATGAAATTAAAGCTGCACACATTTTTTAAAATGTTGATATTACATCTCCAAATGCATTTCCAAATTTGGTCATTTGGATTTTTTGAGACAACTGAAGATTAAGTTCCTTTATGGTTGGATGTAATTCTTGTACACTGTAAAAATATACTTTAAAATTTGTTTTAACTTAGTGTCCAGGCTGCTTTAAAAATTTTAAGTTGAGGACATTTTGTAATTATTCATAAGAAATTATATTTTCTAGTCAAATAAATGCTATATTATACATGGATATAAATATGAGATATTAATACGGCTGTGCTTGAGAAAAGTGATTTCATTATTTTGAAAGCAAGAAACTATGACTTATTTTAAAGAGTATTAGAGACAAACAGCAACTTTCATTATATGTTTTCAGCGGTCTCAGCAGAGTTTTAACTCTCAAACAAAACATGCTGGGAAGTCTGCTAATATGGTGATCATCTGAAACTTGAGTGAATGAGTTGATTGAACTCAGTTAATCATTTCAAGTCAAAAGACTGAAAGAAGAAAAGAAGAACATGTGTTTCTAAGTGTTCTGAAAATATGTGAAATTTTAAGTTTAATCAACTCGATTAAATAAAACTTTGCTTTAATGAGAAAAGATAAGTTGATTCAACTAAATTCCTGTATGATTTTTTACAGTGCACATCTGATGATATCATGACATAATGTCACAAAATTTGAAGGTGATTTATAATTTAGAATGGAAGTTGGGACATGCTGGTGCTACATCGATGCATTAGACTAAATTAAAGCTGCATACATGTTTTTTTTAAAAAGAAATTACATCTTGCACCGTCCACATCTCCTTTTTTTTTACTGTACAGTAATGAATCCGTTTTAAAACCAACTGTACAACCTAAAAAACAGGACTTTTTTTCTTAGCTTTGACATTTGGTGCAGTGGTCGTTCACTGATGTCCTTTAACTGCTTCAATAAAGGAGGGTTGATCCATGATGTGACATAATTGAAAATGATTTTTATTTGATCATTTACATTGAATTGATATAAACATGTCCATGAAACAAAATGGTTCAAACATTTAAGAAAGTCATATTTGATAATAAGCACAGACAGAATCATTTTGGAAACATAAGTTATTATCACAAACTGACCAAAATGGGAACAAGAGTGCTTCCGCTACACAAAAACATCCTATATAACAGATTATAGTTAAAGTCAGTTTCCATGTCTTAATTTATAGTATTTCCCTTTATTTTTTTGCCTTGGACAGCACATGCAGTCAAGTCCTCTCCCGTGGTGTCCTGTCAAATCAGTGTCCTCCTCCTTCTCTTCTTCTGGTGAATCTTTCATGTCCTTTTAAACCTCCAGGTGTCGTGTGTCTGCACGTCCACTGTGTGCATCCCTTTGGCCCTTCAGAGCTGCATGCTGTGCAGCAGGTGGAAAAGGAACCTAGTTTTGTGTCTCAAAGTATCCACAGAATTTGTCTTCAGTCACCTAGCAAATGTCACTGATGGCCCTCCAACAGTACAGAGGAGGGCTGCATGTGCCAAATAAATAAATAAACACAGAACAAAAACGGAATAAGTTAATTTAAATAGACAAATAAATAGTTGTCATAGGCTACATGCGAAATAATAAATTATAGCTTCAAACAGAACCAGTCCTATGCTTGATAAAGGCCAACAGGCCTGACAAAGAGCTTCAGGTTTCCCTGGTGATTCTGGAGGAAAACAGCTGCGGTTTGTGATCTGAACAAGTATCCTGGTTGTATGTTTCCCGGTGGGTTGGATGAATCAGAACTAAGTGCAGAAGCTCTCTGTGAAAGTGAAAGAAAAGCTCGTTAGGTGAAGCTCATGGATACTGTGTGCTCCAGCGCTTTGCGGCGCAGCGACGCGATGCTTGTCCCTCTCCAGACGTCACTGTCCGGGGAACTACACAGCTGAGGCGAGCCGGTCACGTTGGTGGGGCCGGACAGGGACGCGGGTACCATCCCGGGGAACGTGGGCTGGTAGAGGTGAGACTGAAGCCCGGAGCCGTTCGACGACATGTTGGATAGACCCATGGAGTTGGGCGGCGGCCCCGCGCCGAGGCTGCACTGAGACAGGGACTGCGCCATGGCCTGCTGGCGGCCCAGAGCCGGTGGTAGCTGCAGCTGAGACACGCCGGGCATCCCTGCCGTGGCCCAGCGGGTGTCGTTGGCGTGGAAAGAGCACAGGCTGTCGCCCATGGCCGCTGCCGCCGCCGCGGCGGACGGGAACTGGGGCAGGCCGTGGTGCGTCGGCAGGAGAGTCCCCGGAGCGCGGAACACATTGGTGGTCTTCTTGCGCTTCTTCCACTTGGCGCGTCGGTTCTGAAACCAGACCTGCAAACAGACATTTGATAAGTCAGGAGGAGCACTGACAGGTCATGTTTATCAGAGCTGTGAGTGTTCATAAAGAGGTTATGACATCAGTCTAGTATCATCATGATTAGGCGAACAATCAACAATAAATCAGTTGCAGAAAAACATCACAACAGCTCATAACAATTTAGATTGTACAGATTTGTGCGCAAACGTTCCCAATTAATGAGATAAACATATACCAGGTGCATAGATTGAGGTTATTTTGGTTATTCTCTGCATATCTGGATCATTAACACTGAAAACATCAAAGAAACGTTCAGCTTCTAGAATAACAGAGGTTACATCTCATACAAGTAACAATGTATTATCCAATTGACATTGTTCCGGTTTGTGCGTAAAGGTGACCAATTAATACAAAAAAGAAACAACACGTATGTACACGTAGTTGTTTTTTTTTGTTTTTGTTTTTGTTTTTTTGGTTATTCATTCTATATATTGATCCTTAACAATGAAAATTGTCAAATAAACTTTAGCCTCTGCTATAACAGAGGTTACATCTCATACAAGGACCCTAACACCACATAACAGTATGTCATCCACTTTACATTGTCTGGATTTGTGCGTAAACGTTACCATCTTGACCAACATCTTGATCTCTAAAGCTGAAAAACCTCCCGTGAACTTCCATGATAATCAACTTTTATTTTGCACACTAAATAGTATCAAATGTTTAAAATTTAAGGTGAATTGTGGACATGTTGCCTCAATAAATCCATAAAAATATTACAGTCATCATCACTACACATAAAAATATGTATCTCGACTTGTCAGGGATGCAGACAGATATGTAATGAGTTAGGAGGGGCAGGTGTAATGGCTGCTGGTGCACTGACAGGTCATGTTATCAGGGCTGTGAACGCTCATAAAAAGGTTATGACATCGGTCTGTGATCATGATGATAATGCGAACAGCAGACAATAAATCTGCTGCAGAAAAACACGGATTTATGTTTGTTCCAGGATCCACCCAGTTAGCACTGTTCAAATGTGTGCGTAAACGTCACCATTTTTCAAAGAAGGAAGAAAAACGTGCGCAAATTTAGTTTGTTTTGGTTGTTCTCTCTATGTCTTGATCCTCAACGCTGAAAACCTCCAATAAATGATCAGCTCATGTGTGATTCAGGATCATACCAGCGTTTAACAATGTGCCATCCAGTTTACATTGTTCGGATTGGTGCGTAAACGTCACCAAAAATAAATCAGCCGTGCGTAAATTTAGTTAATTTGAGTTATGCTCTCTCTATCTTGAACATTAATACTGAAAACCTCCAGAAACTGTCAGCTTATGGCATAACAGAGGCCAACTCTCATATCATGGATCCTATGAGCTTATAAAGTGCCATCTCTTTACATCGTTTAGATTTGTGCCTGAACGTTAACAATTTTTTTAACAGACACACACACGCGCGTCAAATTAGTTTATTTTGGTTATTATTTTGCAATACTTCTCATACATGTAATTAACTAGTGTCAACTAGAGGTACTGAAACATAGGACTATGATTTCATTGACTGTTAATCTCTGTAATAAGTGTAGCAACTTGTATTTATTTTCTTTTTCTGTTTTTTTAAATCATAGTTTTTATTTTCTCTACACTGTGTATAGTCTAGTTTTTGTGTATGTTTTTGCCTTTAAAAAGCCAAAAATATTTGAATAATATTACTTCATAATATTACAATACTCATCAATAATTTCATGTGTAATTGTGTAGACATTTCAAAGATGCAGAAAATATTCATTTAACTTATGACAATTTTATGGTTTTATGCTAAATTACATCATTTTTAATAAGATATTTTGACTCCAAATAATTTTTCCTGCTTTGGGAGGAGCCATTGAGGGCGCACGCAGTCGGATAATAAAGATAATGTTATTGCGGTGACAAACAGACTTTATTCCGGGAGTCCTTGAGCTTCTATAGGTTTGCTTGTAAGCGGGCCGTCTATGATTAATGTGAGGATTTGCTTGAGAAAGTGGGGCGCAGTAATAAGAACGGGACAATCTCACTCTCTCCTCTCTCCCCCCCTCCCTCCCCCCTCCCCGCAGCAGCCATGCAGCCGTGAAATCCGGCCTGAAATGCATTACACTTCAAAGGAAAGAAAATGCAATTTCTCATTCCGTTTAAAAAGACAGAGTGCACCCTCAGCGCGTCCAGCATTGAGACGTGCAGAGCGGTGACAGGCCCATCGCTAAACTCAACCTGGACCTGCTTCTTATTCCAGCTCCTCTCATAACAGCTGATGAGCTTCATTTCACTAATTCTTATTTTATGGAAATGGTAGATAGACTCGTGCAATAATAATAATGATTATTAGGCTGTTATTTCACATGTGAGCGACCCAAGTGCCTCCGCCATCGCTGGGTAATAAGGCGGTGGCGCCATAACTCCAATTTGTGCAGACTGGAAGTCACTGAGGACATAAAGGAGGATAAAATCCACAGAATTTAGTCAGCCTCAAACCGTTGATTCAGGTCTGTTTAAAGGTTGGTTTCAGTGCAGTTTTATCTGAGGCGATTAAACGAGTGTAATAAAGCTGCAATCATCATTTGGTTCCCTGAAGATTCATTACATGAGATGATGGCCAGTTCTGAACTAGGAAGAATTATTTAGATACATTTTTTTTTTTAAATCCCTGAAAAACAAGCTTCTTTAGATAAATAAAATAAAATAAAATAAAATAAAATAAAATATGCAAACTCAAGTTTTCATAGTAAAAATCCTTTTGTGCATGGCAGTTGTTTTGTTGACGTAACTATAGAAACGACCTGATCTGAAGCTGTAACAATAACTCCAGTCATGTTTACAGTGTGTAGGATAAAGTACGAGTGTGTAATCCACAAGGTCGCGGGTTCGAAACCAGACACAAACACTGAACATATGATCCAGTCCTCACGTTATTAATGTTTTACGTTAGCCTGACAACATCTAAGGATATAATAAACTACCTGACACATAAACATCTTATTTTTTGTTGTTATTGTTGTTGGTGAAAGATTGTAAGCCAAACCTCATGGTGTAAAGCATGAAATTAAATAAAGATAATCATGAGGGGAAAAAATTCAACCCTCACAAAACACACACGAAAGCCAAAAAACCTGCGTTGTTGGCTGTAATTTACTGGCTGTTGGCTCATTTATTAAAGCTCCCATAAGAAATAACATGACCTCATATAATGAACAAATAAAATAGTTTTGTTTTTAATGAAACAAATTTCCAAGAACAAAGACATTTTTGGGGATAAGCGGTAATAAAAATTGTATTCTGATTGTATTCTAATAGTTGGGTTCGACAATAGATATTTTCGTTGCTTATTTATGCATTTTTATAATTACTAATGCCCGGTAATATGTTTAACACATTAAGTTGTAATAGTAACACATTAATTGTTAGTTTCTGGTTATTTTCAGTTAGGCTACATATGATCAACATTTAATGTAGTGAAATGGCACATTAAGGTGTGTTAAGTCACCTGACACGACTTTGTGTTAAAATGGCTCACACTTTGACACATGTGAACACTGAACACACTCACTACATGTGTTACAATTCTGTACAAAGTGTGTCATCTTTAACGCATTTCTTTTTTACAGTAAATAACTCAGATTAATACGATATCAGATGTCCTTAACCTACAATTAAAAATGTGCTTTTGTTTTCTAGAGTAAAACTATTTAAATCTTAATGTCGACGGCTAAAGTCAGAACATTTAATTCTACATGCATGAAAAAAAATCAACTACAATTTATTATAAAAGCAATTTTACCTGATTGATGATTGATTAATAATAAAATATATCTCGCGTTTCAAATATGCAGTTTGTTTGTTTTTAAATTGTTGTTATCACATATATTGTGTTATCATGAGTTTATCATCAATTGTATCATTTTCTGTATATTAATTTTAATAACTTTGAGATTTTTTTTTACCCTATTTACTATCGGTGGGGGTTTCAAAAAGCCCTCTCTCTGCACTGTATATTATTTGTTTTCTTTGCTATATTTTGTGCATTTTTTTTAATTGTGCAGAATAAAACTAAACTGAAAAGTAATTTGAATAAATGTAGCCTGCAACTGCAGAAATAAGTGAATGAGTGGAAACATTTAAGTTGAATTGTTATGTCAGAAAATAAGGAATAAAAAGGCTGCTGGAGGGATGTAATTTCACTGAATGCAACTCTTATTTTGTAGCATTTCTTTTACAATAAAATAGCTTCAGCAGGATTTCATTTATCCTATTTTGTAGAACATTTATTTTCAATGGATGTTTTTTAAACTCATACGCGAATTTATTCTGTCCTCTATTGTAGCACATACTGTATATGTTTAATGTTGCTTTAGATATCTTAGCCAAACACGTGCGCCCTTTATGTCAAACTATAAACTGTCGTTTCATTCCTTCCATCGTTGATTAAAACTATTTCCAGCCGTCCTACCTGCACTCTGGACTCCGTCAGGCCGATCCTCAGCGCCAGCTCCTCCCGCATGAAGATGTCTGGGTAGTGCGTTTTGGCGAAGCTCCTCTCCAGCTCGTTGAGCTGCGCGGGGGTGAAGCGGGTCCGGTGCCGCTTCTGTTTCTGGGTCTGCTGCGCTGCGGACTGGTTCGGGTTGTTGTTCTGCTGTTGTTGTTGCTGCTGCTGCTTCTCTTGCTGCTCTTTGCTGCTGACCTGCACCGGGTTGCCTCCTCCGCCGCTGCTGATATCATCGCCCGGGAGCATCGTGGCCCCTTCGACACCGTCCGGACCCGGGCCGAGCTCCCCGGAGTGTCCGGGGTCAGGTCCCCCTCCCCCGAGCCTGCACTTCAGAGCCTCCCTGTGGCCCAGGAGCTCCGCCGCGGCATCCTTCATCCCTGCACAGAGAAGCACAGCTGCATGGTGAGGTTTGGACAGAAAAGACTTTAGCTACAGGAGGAAAGAAGGGACATGTTAAACTTTAAACTGCATGCACGCAAAATGCTTTACAGACATAACACAGGAATTAAGATTAGCTGAAACATGATTTTTCTGCTGCAGGATGCATGCATTAAAACGATCAAATTTAAAAACACAAAATGCAGAAATTAAAGAAGCTTCTGCAGCTCTTTGACAGAGACAACCACAGCATGCACATTACAATCTGCTCCTTAAATACTCTTAATTCAATTCGACCACACTGATATCTTAGAAAATTGTTAAATCAAATTACGCAGTAATATAATAATAATAATTACTTTTCCAATGAATTAGGCGAGTTTAGCTCACTTCAGTCGCATTAAGATGATATAAGAAGCAAATTGACAATTTTCTGAGCTTGATTTAAGATTAGAAGTGCCTCCAGCTTACAGTAGAGTTGAAGACCGGAGTTTGGTGATGATAACTCACCGAGGCGAGCATCCAGGAGGTCGGCATGAGATAGCATTGCGCACCGCTCCAGGGCGAAGTGCTATTCCCAAAAAAAATCTCTACTTTAACCTATTTAAGAAATATATATGGCCTAAATGAAAGCAAATTCGGTTTGTGGTTAAAAGGGAGGTTCGTTGCATTATAATGTAGTTTAGAGAAATGGGGAGGCGCTTAACGGCGGAATGAACCCATGAGCTTCTCCAAACGAGGACCAATCAGAGTTGAAGCCTGAGGTATGTCAGCTTTAGCCCGACCAGACCCCCCTCCACCCCTCAACCACCCTCCACCTCCATCCTCTCACATCCACAAGTTCATTCCTCCTCATTCCTGTAATTGGCTTTGATTTCTCCTCCAAATTACATCCAATAAAATAACCTGATTTAATATCTGTGTGAGCGCTTCGACCCGCTCAAGAAATGTTGGATCACCACAATATTTGTTTAATTGTGCATGCTGCTCTGCACCCGCTTTTATAGTGCAGGAATAGGACTTATTCATATGAGGAGGAAGCATTAACACACGCACCAAATTGTAGCTAATATAACACCTTGAATATTAACTTGACTCTAATACAAAACTCCATTTAAAATTTTGCCATTTTTAGCCTCTGTGATGATATTCGACCTTTTTACGACACTATGCCTCTTGGAGACCAACTGAACCTCTTCTAATATCCTTGATTTCCCAACAACAAACTTTATATAATTCCAACCATGCAGCCTCATTTTCAAGGCCATTAGGCTTTTATGTAATTAGTGCCAAATCTATACGCCTTTATTGCAAATATCAGAGTAAGATCAGTATAAATTAGTGGTAATTTACTAGTGTTTAGGCCCAACTGTCAAGAAGGGAGGGACTTGAGTTTAAATGATGTGTGAGCAAATTAATTCGGCGGAAAGTGGAGGGAGTTCAACATGAGGCTGTGAATGCTTCCCTTTGATAAAAAGGACACAGTTAATATAGACCTGGAGGAGGCCTTTATTCCTCTTTTTTCACACTGTTTATTTATTCTCAATGAAAGTTCTTTAAAAATCCCTTTGTCACCGAATAAACCAATATTAGGCTCAATTAGCACAACAGATTTTTTTTTTCCTCCACCAGTCTGCCAAATATTTAAGGACAAAAGAAAAAAAATCAGACATGTTTTATCAGACAGATGTCGGGACGTTTTGTGGGAGCAGGTTTATTTATTATGTGCAGGAAAAAGTGGCACAAAGGAGGCGTCCGAGCGTGAACCCCGGGGCTCGTTTGGCTTCTTTTCTTCCATCCATCCAGGCTTCAATTGCCTCTGCTCATCTTTTATTTGTCTGCAATCTGGTGGCACGACCCGACCGACGGACGCCGAGACAGACAGACCGGGAGGGATGGATGGAGGATGGAGGGATGGAGTCGTGCGGGAATCTCTTTCGGACGCATCGGGGACGTGTGGAGGAGATTTTTTGCGCTGATGTCTGCGTCTTTCTTCAGAGGAGGAAAATAGGAAGACGCGCACTTGGAGATATTTCTTGTCATCTTCTTGAAAAGGGCTCGATTTTTTAATAAACTGGACTTGAGGTAGATTTTAACAGGTTTAAGACTTAATTAGCTAAATTAGTGTTTTTTTAAATTTAAATTATTCTAGATTTTGTGGGATATAACCCAGCATATTAGTTTACTTTATAGAATTACAAAGACATTATTAGACTATTTATGCGACTGCACAGTCTCTGCTCTTCGTTCTAATAATTTTGTGCAAAATTACTATTATTTTTCTCGTGGTAGCCTCTTTTTTGCAGCGTTTCTTGACGCGCTGAAAGCCTGTAAGGATAATTCAGAATCATCACATTGCGGGATGATGGATTGCGCGCTTCATTTTACGACTTTTCAATAGCTCAATGCTTTTATAGCTGTACAAACAAAAAGTGAATGACTCCTCTCGTGGCAGCAGCTCATATTTAACTCAAATCAACAGAGAAAGAGAGGATGATGAGGTGTCAGAGAGCAGGAGATATTTTTTGACCTAAACTACCCCAAATTAATATTAATTTTAAAAAATGATTTATTATTATTTATATTATTATATATTTATTATTTTCGAGCCGAAAAGGGGGCAGCATTTTTATTTAATGGTGGATAAGTATTTTTTTCCTCAAATAAATACATTTGTGATTGCTTGAAACAACATTGGCTGCCTGTAATACAATTTATTTAGCTGCTTTAGGTTGTATAGATTGAATCTTACAAGATTTCATGCCTTATTTGGAATAATAAAACATTTTATTCACTGAATTGGGGACTTAAAGCACACATTATTATCATCACATTATTGCTTTATTTTTATTTATATTAACCAATTTGATGTTTGATAAATTACTCTCCCTGTAAGTTGTTATTCCTGTAATTAGATTCAGTGTGTTTAGCTCAACTAATTCAAAGGCATCTTTTCACTTAGCCTAATAGTGTCAATGTGTGTGTGTGTGTGTGTGTGTGTGTGTGTGTGTGTGTGTGTTGGGTTGGAGGTCTTGGTTTTGCTGAGTTGATAAGGCTGTAATTAGTGTAAACAAGGACCAAAGCTACAGTGAGCTGCGGCAGATTCTCCACTAACATGCTCACATCAATCTCCTGCACGATATAAATAAAAATAGACAAACAAATTCGCCCCCTGCAAGTTAATGCGGTGCATCTGAGTGGAAAGTAGACATTTTCACGGCTTGGTGGAGATGAGGAGTGACTTTTAATAAAAACAGCATAAAACAACATAAAAGTATAAGACTGTAAATGTGTCGGAGCTGGGGGATTTTTACCCTCAGATCCATGTTGTTGCTGATGGGTGCAGCGTTTGTGTCTGGCGGGGCTCGAACTCGTGACCTCTTGGTTACAGTACAGGCTCTCCCCAAACCACTACAGGCCATGCATGCATGGTGATTTTTCTTCCCCTCCTTCCTCCCTCTGATCCGCAGTCTGTATTCACTCAATTAGAGATTTCTGAAGAGAAAAACAATCGATCTTCCATCTGCACGAGCTCCCAGTTTAACAAATGAGATTCTTGTTTCATGCAGCTGATTTGGTGACAGTCTGGAGGGGATTAGGAGTAATAAGTTACTGTGGTGCTGAAGAAGAACAAGAGGAGAGCGACTCAGCTGCAGCCACAGCGGGCTGCTCTGCGCCCTGCTGCAGCCGGCAGCGGTGAAAGAAGTTTGACACGACAAACTTTGCAGGAAAAGCGCGGAAATTTGTGTGAGCGGTGAACGCATCATTTCTACTGCCGCTACCGCGAGGGAGGCGGCGCGGTGCCGCGTCCACGTCAAATTAAGGACTCCTGTCATCAATATCCAAAGTTTAGCACATTTTTAATGTCTGTTAAATTGGACTTAGTACATTATTAACAAAATGAAAGTTGGCAAATATATTTAGAGCGTTTAAGTAAAATTAGGGGAGACCTGGGGCAATTGTAACATGACACCAAACGTAACACACTTAATTCCTCCAATAAGAAACAAACTAGAATGATGACACTTACCTTGCACGTGGTCAGTGGGATTCAGTGGAAAAAGAGCAGGATCAGGATGTCAGAGTTTTTCAACAAAAAATATTTTAATGGATGGTTTTAAAGTTATTGGGTTTTTTTTGTTTTTTTGTTTTTTTAGGAATTAAGTTATATTTTAGGTATTTTATTAACTTCTTCAGTCTTAAGTTTATATTAATGTGAATTTAAACTTGCATCAGTTTTATCTCTGAGTTGTTAGTTAAAAATTAACATTAAAAAACAATGCTAATATAGACGCTGCTAGCTAGCATACAAGATCTTATCGTGGCCGCAAGATCTGAGCCACATGATCCAATGTTAGCACTTTGTTACTTTTATGTTAGAAAATGAACATAATTTCAATTTTAATTCTATTCAAATCTAAGTTACCACCAGAACAGTTTCCTAGTCTTCTCCAAAAATATTTAATTCACTGTTTAGGATGTAAAATATATCGAATATCGCAACAAAAAACGCTGTCTCAATACCATACCAAACTGTGACGATATCTACCACAATACTACGTGGTTAATTATTTCATTGTTTTTATTTTATTTTGTAAATAGACTGCTACTGACCGCTGCATTCTCTTTGTTTTGCAGTTCTACATACATAATGCAAGCAATCATTGCCAAAGATACTGCATGCTAATTTTTTCAACATGCTTCGGTCACGGCTGACTTCTTTTATTTTATTTTATTTCATTTAAGAAGAAAAGCAGAAGCACCTTCAGTTAAAAGGAAAAACTAAGTTGACAGAAACAAAAATCCTGTATATATCAGATTTAATGTTTAACAAAGAACTTTTTTTTCAAGTCCTCATATTTCTTTGCCTTTTAATATTGCGATAAATATTGTATCATGGATTTTATACTGTGGTTTTATTCTACCTTGAGTTTGGGGCATCGTTACATCCCTACTGTATATGAATGCATTGTTTTAAACAAGATTATTGTTATAAGTTATTAAAATCTTTATCTGCAAAGTAGCCTCTTTATTTGCCTCTTAACTGTAGTGGAGTAAAAATACAAAGTAAAATACAATTTTGAGTACTTTCCTCAAATAAATGTACTTCATTACCCTCCACAGCTGAACAAAATCATTCCATGTGTTATATCCTCTCATTATTCTCCTACATTATTGGATTATAAATGGCAGGTAGCTTTGCTCCGAGGTTATATACAGGCCAGTTCGTTCATTTGGTGCTAATTTAAGGAGGCCTAGTTGGCATATATGATAATTCACAGCAGATAAATCAGGTCATCTTGGAAGCAAAGGGACTGAAACAGTTAGTTTTGTATGATAAATGAGAACATTACTCCAAATGACTGAGAAAGATGTCCCACTAAGATGACAGTGGAAACTAACTACTGTATTTCAGTAGAATTTTGAGTTTCTTGTGCTTAACTTGAAAATTACTATTTTACGCTATTTTACAATTAGTCCATTAAATTCCAGATTCCTCAGAGACAATATTGTACTTTGTACTCCTTGATATTTATCTGATAGAAGAGACCTTTGGTGAGTTTATAAGCAAGAAAGTGATAATTTTCAAAAATATAATACAACTATCCACCAGTATATATTGTAAACTAGTTAGCATTTGCTTCACCTCCACCAGCTACAACAATAAAATAATGCTTTCACATTCATGTCACATTTTATAACAAGCTAATAGATCCTCAAAAGCGGCCACTCTGCTGCCTGATGAGTGCTTTTAGTTTTATACTTTTTGCTAATAACAATTCCATACTTCCCTTTTCAGATTAAGAGTTTAAAAGCAAAAACAAGTGATCAGTTTATAAAATCAGATGCACTTCATCCACTAGTTAAAATTTGCTCCATCTCCACCAACTACAACATAAAAATTATGCTTTCATACTTATAATCATAATAAAAATCCAATTATATAGTAGCCTATAATAACTCCATGAAAAGGGGCCATTCTGCTGCCCAATAAGTGCTTTTATTTTGTTTTCCTTTTCAGATTAAGAGCAAAAAAACTGATTAGTTTGTAAAATTTGACTCAGTTAAGTTTATTAAACTGTCCACTAGTAGTTGGGTAATTTCAACCTTACAAAACTAAAACCTATTTTCAATCAATTTAGAGATATTTTATTGTATTTATTTTCAGTAACATCTCATGGCCCCACTGCAGCACTTTCAGGGCCCACCGGTGGGCTGCGACCCACACTTTGGGAATTACTGGATTTAACTATCCACTAGAAGTAAAACTGTGCTCCACCTCCACCAGCTACAACAATAAAATGCTGCTCTTATGTTAATTCATTAGTAATAAAAACCCAGTTATATAATATATATCAATGGTTCTCAAAGAGGGCGTGGCAGTGTTGTCTGTATCTGCAAAGACTCTGCCCCTCTGCCTGTATTTCCCTATTTTTTGCCATTATTTTGCTGCGCTGGGGACGTTTCACTAACGGAAAACGTTTTTGACATCCTGATGCGTTTACGAACAGCTCGGACAAATCACAATGACTTGCACCTTTTAATGACCATGAAATGTACTATATTTCAAGAAAAGTTTACTTTTAAACAAAAGGCTTCATAGTTCAACAAATAACATTTTAATTTTTTAATTCAGTTCAGTTCATAGAGTACATTCTAATCTAACGATCTGTAACTCTTAGTACAGTACACACATAGGCCTATATATAAATTTTTTGCCTGTCAAGCAAGTGTCACCCACACTTCACCCATTAAAATCAGCTGTCTGTATCATAATCAACTCGGCCTATGTTGTTCTTTTAATCTTTTTTTTATAATTATATATATTATTTTTATATTTCTTGCACGTTGTTCTTTCACATACCTAAGTATAACTTCTTAAAAAACAAACAAAGGTGTCAAATTATTATTAGGAACATACATGAGGGGGTCCCTAGTGTGTACGACACATAACTCCCAGAAAGGGGCCATTCTGCTGCTTTAATTTTGAAGTAAATTTAGCTGATAATACTTCTATAGTTGTACTTATGGTTAAGACTTTTGAATGAAGCAGTATTTTACATTGCAATACTGCTTCTTGTACTTGAGCATGTGCTGTGAATACTTGTTGTCACGCAGCTCTCTCCATGTTCAGAGCAGTCAGCTGCAGCCTGCACGGGTCCTCTGGTCACATAAACCCAGATGTAGCGCCCCGCCGCCGCATCTCATGCCTCAATTAGCGCCGCTGCCCTCTGTACGGACTCGATTAGGCCGTGATTTATCCGAAAGAAATATAATTATACCTCCAAATAAAATAATCAGCATTGAAGAGCGATTTCCTTAACGAGATGGAGCGGGGTAGATGCCACGGAGTAGCAGCGCCTCATTAGGGCGGTAATGAGACTTTGGGGTGATCTTGATAATTATCGAAATCTGTAAAATAAGGATCAAGTCAAATGTAACCTTAATTTGTCTGGCAATTGAGTTCATTTATTAGTATGACTATTTAGGAAGGACTCTTTCAGCCTTAATGCAAGGTGTCGTTATTTTAGGCCATTTGGATAATAGATGTAACTGCTGCAGGGACACCAGACAGGCCTGTTTTGTCATTCACGGCCATAACCAACATTTGTCATTTGACTGACAGGGTTTCCCAAAGTGCTCTCATCTTTATTGTAGGTATCAGGACACAATCCATTTCACTGCTCCTAACAGGAACACCAGGGGGTGAATACACTGTGCAATTCAGTCCATCAGTTTCTGTTAGTGCTGCAACAATCAGTTTATTCATCGATTAGTCGAACGAAAGAAAATTACAATCCAACAATTTTTCCAAACTGATAAGCTGTTAGAGATTTTTTCAGCAAAAAAAGGCCAAATATGATTATTTTTTTATACCATTAAAAGTTGAATATATTTGTGTTTTGGATGCACAAAACAAAATCAGGCAACTTGTGATGGATATTTGCAGCCATAACGGCAGTTTGTGAAAAAGTCATGACATTTGATCTATTTATTCCTGTACAGCTGCAATGATTAATCAAATATTAATCAACTAACAAAACAGTTGGCGATTAATTGAATAAGTGATTAATCGCTCCGAGTCATTTTATGAAGAAAAAATGTCAAATTTTCTGAACTGCACCTTTTAAATGTGAATATTTTCTGGCTTCTGGTTTCTAAACTGAATATCTTTGGGTTGTGGACAAAACGAGACATCCCAGAACGTCTCCTTGGGCTTTGGGAAATTCTGATCAACATTTTTCTCCATTTTCTGACATATGGACCAAACAAGAATCGATTAATCGAGAAAGTAATTGTTACTTGCAGCCCCTAGATTTGTGCACATGGACGTGAATCTTCAGCTTTCAAACTGAGAATGAACGTAGTATAAAGAGCAACAAAGTTGACCTTCACCGACTGGGGATTGGTTCCGATGCGAGACTGACAGTGTTCTATAGTAACATGACCGATTAATCAGTGGGCCGGTTATCTGGCATTTTGAGGTAACTGGCATCAGCTGATGTCTGCGCTCATGATGCCGATGCACAAGAAATGAAGGCAGACACATCTGCAGACAGTCTCGTCAGTGTGGCTGCTGTGGGACAATGCTGAGCCACGTCTCAACCTACTATAACCCTCATCCTACTATAAACATTGCCTAAATGTCACCGTTATCACCTTTTCTGCATGTCAACATCCTAAATGACAGCAAATCTAACGTATAGAATAATGCAGTTGAATTACCTTGGTTCTGACACACTGTACTCTGCTCTACCTTAAATACTAGTTATGTTTTCTGAAATGTTTCTGCTCAGCCACGTATATTAGATTGTGATGTGCATGGCATAGTGGAATTATACATGACTTCTCTTTGTTTGGCATTATGTTTCGGCCATCTGCTGATTGTTTCAAGGAAGTAGTTATTTTAAGCCAAACCACGAGGTTTTTCAAACCCTAACCAAGAAGTAATCTAACCAAACTGCAACGTCACCTGAAATGTTTCTAGCAACCTTTATTCTGAAAGTGTGACTGGACACTGCATATTTATTTTAGCTAAATTGGACGTGGAATGAGAGCAACAGTAAATAACACTAGTTTGAAAGTCATGCTGAGTGTCATGAAAAAAAATGGAGAATTCCCATCCATGTACACAAATCTACCTGGGGTGCAGATCCCCGGGGATGCAGGGTACGAGTCCCCACCATTTTCTAAAATACATTTAAGTGCCTGAATAAATCATTTCAAAATAAATTATGTAATTGAAAACATATTTAACAGAAGCCAACTGCATTTTTGAAATAAGGCAATACACAAAGTGTATATCTATAGCAAGCACTTCATGACAGGCTAGTTAATGATGTTACTGCCTAAATGACGTGTGTCGACTGTGCCGGTAGATGGAAGTTGATCAGAGAAGAGTTTTAGTGATGCTTTTACTGTGAAAAAATACAGCCCTATTAAAAAAAAACCTGCTTTTACAACAGAGTTTGGTTGAACAGTCTGTCCACTTGTAAGACCACCAGGCACAGAAGGTACTTTAACATTAACAATTCACACAAATTGAGCTGACCTACCCTCTAATCATATGTGGGGCTTTAAGTCCAGGGCTGAATTTCACCACTGCCCCCCCGAAATTGTAATGAGATCTGTGCCCTTGTTTGTGACTATTTCACAAACTGCCATGACACTGCTTTGGAATTTTTGACTTTTCTTGAACAACTCAATGATTAGTTGAAAGAACAATCATCAATGAAAATAACTGTTAATTGCACCTCTGGTTAGTATTCTGGAATACATAACTACATCAGGGTCAGAGGCAAAAAAAAAAGGTGCTGCTGGCTGAACCAACTCAGAAACAAATAAAAAGAATGCAAAATAAAGTCAAAAACACACTTCATAAAACACTGGAGCTTCTACAGAGATCTGCTTACAATAGTGACCAGTGTAAAGGCTTTGAATTAGGGATGCACAATATTATTGGCACGTCACTGGAACTGGCAGATGAAGGCTTGAAATGCCGATATTTCTACAGGTAACACTGTAATTATGCGCATGCGACAGGAGTGTTTGTACTGTGGAGGTGTGTTTAAGTGTCTAATCGAAAGTGGAATAGTAAGCAACTCAAAGTTGCTGTTTGCAAAGATTGTTCAGCATCAGTCATGTGAGGAAGAGCCAATGAAATTCCTGATCATTACAATAAATTAGTGAAGAACAAAGAGAGGAAAAACTCAGCTGTGGCTTGCTTATTTTGCCTATCTGCCAGTGGGTTTTGAAAAGCACTGTATTTTAGTTGGAAAATCATGGCATTTTATTTTGAAAACCATGGTATTTTACTTTGAAAATCATTGTATTTTATGTCTGAATCTGCCAGTGGTCCTCATGATAAGAGTAGGCAGATTAATATGCTAATTCTCTACACAAAACACTTGTTTAGGTTGGAAAAATATGTGCAGACATCTGCAATCAGACAAAATTAGTTGGGAAAAATCTGCATATTGGATATCGGCAAAAATCCAATATCGTGCATCCCTACTTCAAATCTAGAAGTGGACCCACACCATTAACAGTGATATTTGTAACTGCAGAAAAGACAACAGACAAATGTGTGTATGTGTGTGTGTTTAATCAAGTCCAGACTGTGTATTAGTAAGACAAATAAAAACCTTAGAAACCACTCCTCTACTGTAGTAAAACTGAATGTTTTATCATGTTCTTGTGGGATTTTACACACAGGAGAGGCATGATCAAAAAGTGGTGGCACGTTAACAGTAAACAGTAGAAATAATTACATCAAGAACAGAGACTTTGAATGGATTCAGTTTGCCTCCACGGTTGCAAACAGGGCCTGACGAAAGGAATGGACATTTAAAGCAAGTGAATCTCACAGTGAGAACAGAAACAGATCAGAAATCATCCTTCAAGCTTCACTGAGTCCAATATGTTTCTAGCCTCTTTGTACTCCTCTGATTCGCTCAATTCCTCTACTGTTTCCTGAAAAGACACAAACACACACACATACGGTTTGGTTTTATTGCCATTTTAGAACAAATACTGCCATCTCCTACACACAAAGATGAAGAATCACGGCTAGCTTCTTAATAAATTCAGAACTCTCCTCAACTTTTTGTGTCACTTTCTGTATTAAAAAAAACATTTGAACAAAACTGTTTGGATGTCACCTCACTGTCATCATGAAACTAAATGCTTGAGAATATATTTCACTCTGTATCACATTATAAGGATCTAAATTTAGCAGTTAAGGGCCAGAAGGAGGGATAACATGACTGTATGGTGTCCATGTCCTTCAATCAACTGTGCTTGAGTTCCTGTGGTGGTCACCGCGGTGACAGGGCTGCTAATGAACTGTGATGAGCGTGTGCATATGCACATGTCTCTCTGAAGGAAGGAAGACAGGAGGATGAGTGAAAGGGAAGGGGACATGTTGCTAATTCCAGGTTAGCTCCCTCTGCCTACCACCCAGCTCTCATGTGAGTGACTCACAGCACCAGCTGCCTGACTGTTGCTCTGCATTAATTGAGATGACCCTGAGACATGCATGCTTATGTTTGCTTCTCACCATATCAACTTAAGTCCTGCAGGGATTAGCACACACTGTGAATGTGCGGATAGACCCGTATATGTTTAATTGGTGTAACATGTCATTCTATTCAAAGCCTATTCAAATGTTCAGCTCTATAAAATAATAAAAGCTTTGTTTCATGTCTGTTGTGGTATGTGGCCGAGAAGAAAGCGTCTGTTTTATTTGATTCAGCTTTGGAATACGTCCTACTAAAGCTACTACACCAAAGACTAAAGATGGACAACATATTTCCACTTCCTCATGCAAATATGAAGCCAAAATACCTAGAGATGCACCAACTGCAATTTTTTTAGAGGACTCAGATTTCTGTTGTGTTTTTTTTTTATAGGTCTAACCTGCCGATTCCAATTTCAGTCTTTATAAAAAATATAACTGACAGAATGCACCAAGATTTTTGTAACTTTTCTTTAATGTAAAATTATATTGGATGGTCATAATAAAGCTGACTATTAAATAACTTTAAAATTTTGTCCAAAAGGACTCCAGGTTACAGCCAGGCTTTATTATATTATTATATAAAGATGATGTACCAGAGGTAGCATGATCTTGCGAGATTCTTGTAGGGAACGTGATTTCACGGGATCTCGTATGGACGCAGATGTAAACAAACTAAAGGCTGACATGGTGCAACAGTTAGCTGTAGTAAAGCTTTGCAGTGTTAAATGAGTCTGGCTGAGAAAAAAAGACACCTCAACATAGATTGTTTATTCTTCAGCCAGAACAGGAGGTGAGATTTTAACTGTTAATCTGTGAACAGTAGTTTGCTGCTGGCTAACATTAGCCTGAAGAGCTAGAAAGTTTACCTTTGTTCAGCAACACCGTCAGCTGCTCAGCTTTTCTGTCCCCTTGTAGACGGTCTGTCTTCTCTTTATCATGTTCTTGCAATCCATCCCTAACGCCGACTTTATGCAACATGTGTCTGAGTGTGTGGCTGTGATCAGTGCTGTTTCAGCTGTGACGTTACTGTCTGTGTGCGTGCATGACTTGACTGACGCGCAGAACGTGTGTGTGAATTTGACCGGTACAGAATCAGATACGTGATGCTGACCAGCTGGTCAGAGCTGGTCAGGCTGAAAAACGGTCTCTCTCTGGCCAGTCGATCGGTGTGTCCCTAAAAATATCCCTGATATGAGTGCTGGTGGCGTCATCTGGAGCCAGAGTGCAGTTGTGATCAGTGTTGGAGCCACGCTTTCAGAGCTTAGCTGTCAATAATGACATGAAACCCCCTTTTTTATAGCATCAAACAACTGATTAAAAACAAACTCCTTAAAAGGACAGAAACAATCTTTAGGAAAAATTAATTGAAATGTACTTTGATGTTTTAGTTTGGTCCATGTTCTATCTACTAAAATGGAGGGGGTTGGGTTTATGACATGACTACAGTGAGCCACCAGGGGGCAATCAAGATGTTTTGGCTTCATTTTTGGAGAGCTGTCATGTTGTCCTTCTTTATGTACAGTAGGGCTGCGACCGTAACACATGACTGCAACATTGTGATCATGTGATGCCTTTTTTTTGTTGGGTCAATTTCATATTATTCCATTATGCAATGCATTTGAGATCAGAGCTGTCACACACTTCCCAAGTCAGGTACGCAGCCTTTGACTGCCTGCCACAGACACGTGGGAATATTTCGCTCTTTTACCACGGTAAGAACAAAAAAAAAATCCCATCACAGCCCTAATATCAATATACCACATCAATACAAAGGAGGTGAATGAAATTTAGATTTTTCTACTCAACACGTCAAAAACCTGCTGTGAGCTCAATGCTAGCATCAGCATGCTAACGATAACAACAATAACAATAATAATGCTATGCTAAACATGCTAATGCTAAGGAGATATAATGTTGTCCACCATCTGATTTTAGCATGTTAGCATGCTAACATTTGCAAATCAGCACTAAACACGCTCTTGCAGGTATTTCATCAGAAACCAAATTGGACAAATTGATATTTTGACCTGATGATGGCATTAGAGGAAAAGTCAGAGGATCACCAAAGTCAGAGGGATTCATCCTCTGGAAAGTGTGAATATATGTACACGTGTTTCATTCTGGAAATGAAACATGTGTCGAGGACCAACCGACCAACAGGGCAACATCCATACAGCTACATCATTAACATGCCTAATAAAAATGGTGGTTGAGGTTTTTTTTTGCTTTTGGAATACTGCTACACCTTTTGACAAGTTTTTACTGGGCCTGAATTATGGACAGTGAGGTCTGTGGATTATCCCAAGTAAACACAGAGAGTACTGTTTCTGGACAAATATGTTGCTGATCACTCTTTATTTTTTCAGCACCACAAATCCCACTCAGCTTTATTAAATTTAAATTATGCCAGAGATCTCTAATACCTGTTTTTCATTCATAGAAATAGAGACTATGTCCATGGCAAGATACCATTCTGGGTAAATGGGAGAAGGATTTATGCCATTTTGGGGAAATGATTTCTTTCATTTTTGGACCAGTTGGTTGGTGTGTAAAACCAAAATACTCGACTCCACATGAATTATAATGTTGCTTTCTCTTTCTGATAGATGTCTAAAAACGCAATTGTTTGCCAACTCGTTAGCCGTAAAAACTTTATAAGACTGTAATATATCAGGACTGTGCTTGTCAGCTTGTTTTAATATTTTCTGCCCCCTACTGGCCGAAGCAGGGTGAATGCAGATTTATTTTAGAAAAACATTTTACTTTTAAATTCTCACATTTCCAGAATCAGTTGGTCTCGAGCCGTGTACTTTAACTCTCATGCGATAACCGTTTGCCTTAATTTCCACAGTCACCATCGTTTTAATGTGAACGTTTCTCCTTTCATCCTAAATGAGAGCAAATCTAATAAAAAACCTGGCTCACATTAATTATGTTATTATGTATAGAATAATGTAGTTGAATGACATAGCTTCTGACATGCTATACTCTGGTCTCCCTTAAATACAAGTAACATTCTGAAATATTCAGCTTAACCCAATTTACTTTTCTATTTCATTAATTAACTATAATTCCATCTAAAACAACAGGTTGCCTGCTAAGATAACCATGTATATTAGATCGTAATGTGCATCTTATAATGGAATTATACATTACTTTTCTTTGTTTTGATATTAGCATTATGTATCAGCCACTGCTCTGTTCTCTAAATATTGGCATTGGCCACTGAAAAACCCATACGGGTAGATCACTAGTTTTGACTGCCGTCTGAATACTTTTAAAAAGGGACAGTTCACACCCAAATAAATAATACATATTGCAGGAACTGCTTTTTTTCTAGTAGAAAAGAAAGTAGTTCTGGTAGATCTTACTATGAAAGAAAGCGGTTCCTATGCAAAACTTAAAATATGTATTTTTGACTTGGGTGTGAATTGTCTCAAACTGGTCAAACGTTGAGCAATGTTCACTCGCTCATACTTAGGCCTATGAGCTTAGTTCAGCTTATGAAAAGGAACAAAAGGAACTAAAAGGTACACTGTTTGACGGCAGGGAGAAACCCATTTTGTGTAATCACAAGCTGAGGTTTAGACTAATTTAATGGAAAATAGTTGTTTTTGTCACCATGTGTCTGTAATATCCCACAAATACAATTACACCATGTAGTTTTTCAACAAGGCCATAAATTAGTCACAGTAGTAGTAACAGAATAAATGGATCAAGAGTTTCATCAATACAGTTCTGTCCTGTTGTGAGA